>SEYY01022520.1:0-22500 GCA_009176605.1 Armadillidium nasatum
CCATGCATCACTGACCTCCTCAATACACTAGGAAAGAGCTCCCTCTTTACCTCAGTAGATCTCCTCGATGCTTATCACGCCCTCGAAATTGAGGAAGAGACACAACCCTACCTGGCATTTCGAACTCCAAGAGGTCAGTACTGCCCCACTAGACTAAACTTTGGTCTCTCAAATGCTCCTCCCGTTTTTGCACGAACAATGGAACTCGCCCTCTCCCATCTCTTAGGAACTGCTTGTAGAGTTTTCCTTGATGACGTTTTAATAGTTGGTCACTCTATACACTCTCACTTCGAAAACATTACCAAAGTATTTGAAGCTTTTCGAAGAAACAATCTCCGCATCAAACTCTCCAAATGTCATTTTCTTAGAACAAGCGTCCTTTTTCTAGGCTTTCGCATTTCAAACAAGGGTATCAGCCCCGACCCAGCCAAATTACAAACATTACAATCTTTTAACCCCCCTACAAACATAGCCGAAACCCGCTCACTCATGGGTTTTCTAAACTATTTTAACCACTTAATCAAAGATTTCGCTATTATTGCTAAACCAATCACCTCACTACTACGTAAGAATGCACAATTTGTTTGGAACCCTGAACAACAATTAGCCTTCACCACTCTTAAGCAAGCTTTACTTCTACACCCACAACTAGCTTTTCCTGATTACGATAAACCATTTTTCGTCAACACCGACGCTTCTCATAAAGGATTAGGTGCTGTCCTATATCAGCTCGATAACACAGGAAAAGAAATTCCTCTCTCTTTTGTTAGTCGTTCCCTCTCTAAAGCAGAAACTAATTATAGCACATTAGAGCAAGAGGCTCTAGGAATAATCTTTGCTCTATCTAAATTTCGTCACACCATTCTTGGATATCCTCTCACCATCATAACTGACAATCAACCTTTAACACACTTATTCCGCCATAAGCAACTCACAGGCAGACTAGAACGCTGGAACCTATTCATCCAAAGTTTTAATCCACAAATAGAATACAAAGCCGGAAAACTCAACATCATACCTGACTATTTAAGTCGCAACCCACCTCCACCTCTCACTTCTTCACAACCCTTCTATCACCTCGCTACCCATCTCACACCCTCCCCTCAATCTTTTCCCCTCACACGAGAAAATTTTGCTGCACAACAAACAATTTGCCCACGCTTAGGACCTCTTTACAAACGCGTCAAACTTTCACAATCCTCATCAACTCCACCACCCCTCCCTCATTCATCACATACTATAATACAAGAAGTCCTATTCCATATAACTCCCACTGGTCGTCATTTACTTGAAGTACCTGACTCTATGATCCACTCAGTCATCGATCACAATCATTCTACACTAGCTTCAGGACATTGCGGTCTGGATAGAACCAAGCATAGATTACAAGAACGATACACCTTCCCCAAATTACACACTCTCATTAAGCAATTCTGCGCCAACTGCGATTCTTGCAACAGAGTAAAAGGAGCCATCCCTAAACTCGCCCCCATTAAAGAATACCCACTAGCCCTGGAGCCCTTCTCAAAAGTTCACTGTGATATCTTAGGACCTCTCCCACTTTGCCACATTACACAATCTAAATACATTCTCATTTTTAAAGACCAACTTACAAGATACGTAGAATTAGTTCCTCTTAAACAACACACTTCTAAAGACATTGCACAAGCTCTCCTCGAACGAGTAATTACTAGACACAGCACACCAGAAGTTCTGTTGTCAGACTTGGCTCCAGAATTCAGATCCCAATTCTTTAAAGATATATGTTCTCAATGGAGAATAAAAGCACTTAACATTGTTGTCAGACACCCACAAAGCAACTCCCTAGTAGAGCGCGAAAATTTGAAAGTAGCTAACTTTCTTCGACACTTTTGTTAACATCAACCACAACGATTGGAGCAAATATTTACCCTTCGCCCAAATTTCTATAAACACCACCTTCAACTCTTCCATTGCCACAACCCCACATTTCCTATTACATCATTATAATAAAAGACTACCTTGGCATTTACCTAATTACAAATCACCTTTCACCAACACTGACTCCACCAACCCTCCTACCACCAACGACTACATTGATGAATTAGCTGAAAGAGCAACTGCAATCAGAGATATAGCTCGTCAACACCTGTTAGATTCCACACAAAAACAAATAGCTACACAACACAAACAAGCTCTAATAAAAGACATACACATTGGTAACTATGTTTATATACTGGACACTAAGAAACCTCATCAATCCCCAAAGTTATTCCCAAAATGGACAGGTCCCTTTCTTGTAAAACGTCACATTCCTTTTAACAAACTCTTACTCCAATGTTTAGACACCTCCAAAGAATTTATTGTACACACAGACAACGTCAAAATAGCTCCCAATCCCCCTCCCACTATACTTCCACTAACATCTGCTCCAAATCAACCAAAACCTCAACCCCACCCTCACACTTCTTCACGTATCAATCCTCCACCAAGAGTTATCCTACTCCCACACCATTTCTCTATTCGCCCTTCTCAACACGCATCACCTACTCAAACAAACACAACCTCCTCCTCATAACCCACCGCAACAACCCGGTCATTCCACAATACCCACTTCTCCTACTCACACTCCACATCCTAAAACTCTCCCTCGAATAACCCTTTTTCCACCCACTCTACCTCAACAAACATCTCATTCTCATTTACCCACCCCTTCACCTACCTTGGATATATTCCCTTCACCACCACGTCTTTTGTCCCCACCACCTAAAACAACCACATCCCATTCTACCCCTCCTCCCCAGAATATAGCACCTGAAGTACCTTCTCCATCCGCCCAAGATACATCTCCACCCGCACCACCTGATTACAAACACCTTGATCCCAGTTACAAACCACCAATCACTTACCAACACATACCTCAATCTTTTCCCATGACTTTACGCAGTCAGATGAAACAGCACCAACTTCAACACCCAACACAAGGCCCACAGAAAAGCTCACTTCCTTCTTCCACTGCATCCTCCCAACAATCACAGAACACTCCTTCCGAAACAATCACATTGGGTAGCAAAACTTGGGTTTTACCTCCTAAACAAAATATGCCTCGAGGTACTGGCGAACCCCCATTCCCTCTACCCAGACCCCCTGCCAGACCTCCACCTCCATCTTCTGCACCACCTCCTCTACCACCAAAAACTCAAACTCTCCCACCCCAACCACCCCCTCCTTCCACTTCTCACCAAACAAATTTCCTCACAGGGGGGGAGCAATTCATATACCAATATGAAGAACAAACATAAATAAATATCATCCAAATAATCACAAACAGTTTATTTACGTTACCATATTTCCCAATCAACAATTATAAATGATCTCAATTTTTAAATCTACCCAAAGGAATTAACAACTAAATTAACTTAATAGAAAATTGCAAAGCCACCAAGCATAGCATCCAGAACATACACAATTACGGAAATAGCTTTGACCACTACTATTTCTATTTTATTCATTTTCATATACACTTTAAAGACAAAGCTTTCTACTAAACTAAAATCTCTAAACACTAATTTAAACTTAATACACCACCACAACCCGAACCACAAATTTCCACCTTTTACCATTCTCTTGAACTCCCTCCTACTCCAAAAACTACCTAAACAAAGCTAAACATCTAGCATTCACATTTTTTTTTCACAACCCCCCGGATTTCTATTAACTTTGTTAATAGTATTATCTTAAAATCATCCTAATTTTAAAGCTCATAAAATAAAAACTGATTATTTTCTGAAACAAGATAGGAAATTTTGATTTTACAAAAAGTAGATAATACTCCAGTTGTTCAAAAAGCATAGGACGGACTGAAGGGGTAAGATATTTCTCTGATCTTTAATGTTTTTCATAATAAAACTAATATTTGTAGTATTTAAAATTTAAAGAAGATTTTACCAAACGATTACCATTATTTTAATTTTTTCTACTGTTATTGTTTTATTGTCATTATTATCATCATTATTATTATTATTATTATTATTATTATTATTATTATTATTATTATTATTATTATTATTATTATTATTATTATTATTATTATTATTATTATTGTTATAATTATTATTAGGATCAATACGATTATAGTTAAAACCCTTATTATTAATATAAACCTAGTGTTTGCCGATTTTTGCTCTCTCTCTCTCTCTCTCTCTCTCTCTCTCTCTCTCTCTCTCTCTCTCTCTCTCTCTCTCTCTCTCTCTCTCTCTCTCTCTCTCTCTCTCTCTCTCTCTCTCTCTCTCTCTCTCTCTCTCTCTCTCTCTCTCTCTCTCTCTCTCTCTCTCTCTCTCTCTCTCTCTCTCTCTGACTTTTAACCAATATTAGAATTTTAATTTTATTACATTATTGTCATTATTTTCATTTTGGTACTAGATTAGCTTTAATCCTAAAACATTCATGTATTAATTTTTCGGGGTTAGATTATTTTTAGTCCTACCATAATTGATTCGTAATTAACAACTGGGTATCATGCCAGTCTATTTATAAATTTGAAAAATAGAATTCACATAAGATATATATGCTTATATATATGTGACCTTATTTGCTGGGTCACTTAAAAACTTTTACTATTGCATGTAAGCATTTAAATGATTTCAGTTTGTATTTTTACTGTTATATCATTATCATTTTCATTTCTTATTGTAGGATTATTTTGAGTCTTATCTGATTCATTTATTATAGAATGATTTTATTTAATATTTTTTAATTCCTATATTTATTTTATTATAATCATAAATTTCATTTGTGTTTTGCCTATAATTAATGCTGTTCATAATTTCAGGTTCCCATCTCAGAGTTGTATTAAAATATTTTATAATAAAAAGGATTATTATTTTACCTCAAAAGAAGTGTCTATATATATATATATATATATATATATATATATATATATATATATATATATATATATATATATATATATATATATATATATATATATATATATATATATATATATATATATATATATATATATATATATATGGTAAATAATAATCTTAATCCTCAGAAAAAATGAAAATCTAAAATCAATATTCCGACATAATGCAAAAGTGTTTTAAAAAGAATTTTTGTCTGCGTACGTGACATAATTTTTTTTTTTTTTTTTTCAGATGACATTTGTGTTAATTAAATAATATTTTCAAAAAGAGACAATATAATTTTTGGGTAAAATCTCTTCACGCTTAAAAATTCCCCTAACTTTACCCTGAACTTTGTAAAATAATTTAGGGGGAAAAATCTGGGAATGTTTCAAATTCCCCCAAACTCATTTTAATAACGTTTCGAAGCTTTTTATTCAAAATAAACTTTTCATTTCAATAAAATTCGGAAATTACTTAACTTGAAGGGGGAGAGAGAGGGGGAGGAAGGAAGGCTTGGGGTATTTCATTGCAGTTATCCTCCCCCCTTCCTTCTCCCTTTTTATTCTCCCTTTGTTTAGAATATATGAACCCAAAATTTAAATTTTAAGAGAAGTCGATAGCCCATTTCCTTCTTCTCTCGGAAAATATAATGTCATATATATATATATATATATATATATATATATATATATATATATATATATATATATATATATATATATATATATATATATATATATATATATATATATATATATATATATATATATATATATATATATATATATGAATAAAGAAATCAAGAATTTGTGTCGATACCGAAAAATTCTGTAATTATCGGAATATATAATCGATTGAAAAAAATACCGATACCAAACAGCATAATATAATATAAAATTGATATCGAAAATAGATATCGGTAAAATATGTTTTTCAAACGCCACCGAAAGCGTTTAGAAGGGAATTCTATTGTTATAGGAAAGTGCAGATACCTTTAACGAAGAAAGATCTCTGTGACTAATGGAAAAACACTCTCAACACATCTTTTACGTCTTCGTCAGATATGAAACTGTATTCATTTAGGAATCTTTTAAACTGTCTGAAATGATGAAATGCATACGGTGACAAATCTGGGCTGTACGGAAGATTTTTAAGGACCCCCACAGCTTACGGACTAGTACATCACCAACACACTGGGTGTACTGCGGCTTTTTTATTGAAAATTATGACTCTTTAGGATAGCATGCTGGGTAGCTTGATTTCGATACCCTTATGCAGAGTATCGAGGGTTTAGGTGTACCAGTGGGCATTGACAGTGGTCTCGGGTACTTAAAATCCAGTAAAAAGAATTTTCCTGCTGACTGCTGCGTTTTAAATTTCTTTGATTTGGACGAGCTGTCAAAAAATGAATTTTTACTCGCTAATTCTACTTGGAAAAAGTAGAATTACTACGCCTACACCAAGATTTGGCACTACACAAACCAGCAAACCATCTTCAACACACTGACATGCATCTATAATTGAGGGGCACGGAGAATTGGAAAAGAAAAGCAAGTACAATATCCTAATATTAATTAAAAAATGAGGAAAAATAAAATAAGACAATAATAAACGATAAACAGCTAAAATATTTATGACATAAAATAAAGTCCATAAAAGAGTGAAATGGTAAATGTAAGAAACATACACGGAATGGTTGGAAATGATTTTGTGACTGTTAATCTCAAAAATTACTCAACATATTTTTTTTATGCTCATGGAGAATAAAGCACAACACGGAGGTATAAGATAGCCAGTAGAAGCTGACATATATTGACAGCTTCACACCCAACTTGAATTTCTTTTAAGAGTGCAGACGCAATCTGTGAAGCTAGGAAGAATTAATTTTGAAGGAAATACAGATAGAAGAGAATTTCGCAGAAGAGAGGTGGCTAGAAAGGAGTACTACACTGAATGTCTGGAGTATACAGTCTCCTCGCAAAATTCGAGGAAAGGCACTTCATACCTTGTGATGGAAAGGCGTCGTAAAAGATGTGGATCCTGTAGATTCTATATAAAAAAATAGAGAGCCAATGTCGAGACAAAAACTCAAAGGTGTTAATATGTAAGGAACAGTTTGTAAGTGCTCTGAGCCTGGATTCGCCTTTGTCCAAATGACTTGTGAATCTGAAACCTCCAGGAAAAATGAGTGGTAGTCCACACAAGGATAAATAAAACACTTCTACAATTGGAGGAGCTGTGAAATGTAAAAAAAATCGCAGTCTGAACGAAATTTACAGGTTCTCATGATGCTTTCACGGCAAAAAAATTTTATATTTACAAAATGGATGTTTATTTGTCTACAGAAGAAACGAAGGAACAGTTGAAAAACGAAGGTATGATATATACAATTGTTTTTCATAAGTTGGATTTAATAATTTTAAGACTGCCACATTAAGATACTCTTTCAGATTATCGAGAATAGAATCAGAATGTTGATAGATAACTATAGATGAAAATGAAGGAGCAGATTTCAAATGAGAAGAATAATAGTGTATAATCCTCACCATTGGAATGAATAGAGTTAGAAGAGCTGTTTAGTTGTTAGTGAAAAGTGGGAATAAAGAAGAGAGGAAGGATGAGTACATAACCCTGAGGAAACTCTCAGGTAAGTCCCGAATGGAACTATTAGAAAGAAGGTTAGACATGGGTGAGCAGACATCAATTAAAAGTCTTTGAATTTTCATAATCACCCCACAAGACTACCCTTAGCTCTTAAGAGCCGAAGAAATGAAGAAACGGCAGTATTCATCTCATGATGGGTGCTAAAAGCCAGTCCATTAAGACTGCTTTATAATTTCCAGAATAGGGGGTAGTCAGATGGAGAAAGATCCGGAGAATAAATGGTGTGTGGGAGATTTTTTCAACATAGGTTTTCAGACTTTTCAAATGTAAAATTTACTGTATAGGAAGTGCATTACTTTTATGAAAAGTAATGTGTCACATATACATCTGAGTATTTTGGGTTGATTCTACTGAATTACAATCTTTACAAGATAGCACACATAGGATGTGGATGCTTTTTATGCATTCAGCACACGCCTCCTTTCTTAGGAGGTTCATATTAGTATCTCAGTTAAATCGTCTTATATATATATATATATATATATATATATATATATATATATATATATATATATATATATATATATATATATATATATATATATATATATATATATATATATATTCGTCAAACTTTACGCACTACTGGCTCATATGAGGTTAACAGGTTAGAGAAAGGAACAGAACACGGCGTAATTTCATTATGCAAATAACATAGCATTGGGGACACATTATACCTGCGAATGGTCCTATACGTGGTTGATGCGTTTTCTCCAACGTGAGACGTTATCGCGGTGAAGGGTTTATGTGTGGATGGTGTTACTCAACAACGTGTATGGTCACCTTTGGTACGGATGACGGCCTGACACCGTCGTGGCATACTCTCAATGAGGTGCCGAATATCCTCAACTGACATCTAATCACATATCCGACGCACCGCCAGCCGCAGCGCCTGGAGGGTTCCTGGCGGTGGTTGCAGCTGTCGCAACCGCCGTTTCAACTTCTCTTACACATGTTCAGATGGGTTTAGATCAGGACTGTATGCTAGCCAATCCAAAGTCCTGTATGGACCGTCGTTAGGTATTCGATGACACATCTCGCCTTGTGTGGTCTTGCTTCGTCATGTGTTAGGAAGAATCCGTCACCGATGTAGGGGGTATATGGCACGACATGCGGATCAAAGATGTATGCGATGTACCGTGCGGTGGTTAGGGAAGTGCCATCTAGGACGTGCAACTCTGTACGACCTGTTAAAAAAATGCCTCCCTAGACCATGAGAGATCTATCTCCAAATGACAGTACCTCCCGCATATTACATTGCGCGTACCTCTCATTAGGTTGTCGATAGACTCTGGATCGCCGATCTAAGGTGTAGACATTGACTTTGGACTCATCCGTACATAGCACACTCCCCCAATCTCCGACGATCCAATAGGTGTAGCTGTTCCCGGGTAAATGCTAGTGGCACTCGTCGATGCTCCCTGGTCGCGGTCCTAAGACCGGCCTCCGTGGCCACAAATTGTGTACCCCGAGGAGACGACTTATTGTATTATCACTTACACGGGCCCCATGTACCTCCTGCAGCTGTATTTAAAGGTGCCGTGCTGTTGTATAGCGGTATCTTACGGCCCGCATGCGTACTAAACGGTCTTCAAAGGGAGTCGTGGAGCATGCCCTACATTGGCCCCGTCGACTTCCGTGCTAATGGATGTCTTGGTACAGCTACACGACCAGTGAAATATTTGTGTGCGCTACACCAAATCGTCGACAGAGTTCACCGTACCCGTTACCCCTCGGAAATGTACGCACTCATCACGTGTTAGTCGTCGCGCAATCCTTTCCATAGTTGTAGCGTCTAAATTCACACCTTAATGGACCACATAGTCAATATGCCCCCCCCAAAAAAAAACCTTCACCCAATCACTAAAGCAGGAGTTACATGGTTTGTCATATACCTTGATTATAGCGATGGTGAACCCAACAGACATTCAACATTATAACAGAGCTGTATACTGTGTCCCTCATGCTATTTTATTCGCAACATACAGTTACAAGCGTTACGGTCTTTTCTCTAACCCCTTAAATGTTATATGAGCCAGCGGTGAGTTAATTTCGAGGAGTAATATATATATATATATATATATATATATATATATATATATATATATATATATATATATATATATATATATATATATATATATATATATATATATATATATATATATATATATATATATATATATATATATATATATATATATCTATTTCTATTTTTGGGATATCTTATCTTTAAAATATAGACAAATTTCAAAGCTCTAAACAATATGTTTTAATCTCGTTTGATAAATATTTTTTATTTTTTTTAATTTTTTTATTTTATTTTATTTTTTTATTTTATTTTTATTTCAACGTTTGTGGAATCGTCGCTTTCATCTTTCAAGAAAATGAATATGTTAAATTGGTGGAATTTTAATTATTAACTACGATAAATTTATTTATTTTCTTTTTCTTTTTTTTTTAAAGTTCTCATCTCACGGGCATTGCCCTATTCGTGGAGAGGAACTTTTCTAGGTATATATCTAGGATCCCAAGTGGGATCGAACAGGCCCCGTCAAGCACGTGAGTCAATCACTCTACCGTTTGAGCCACGGTAGACTATTTATTCTTTTATAAAGCTGTTGAATCTTATGATAAAACTCTAATTGGAAGAATCCGTTGTAACACTGCAAAATTTAGTCCCAACGAATCGTTGGGACAAGTGACAAAAAAATGTCACAACAAATATTTTCAGTTATTTTCTTATTAGAAAATCAATCGGTGAAGCGACGTTCTTATGCTTAACATGTCTTTTCTCTATTAAAAATTTTACTGTGACATTTTTACCACTTGTCCCAACGATTCGTTAGGACAATTTTTGCAGTGCACCATTGCACGAATGTTTCAAACTAGACACTTAATGAAGATTGCTTCCGATATTCTCTCTTATTTGCTGGTTGGTGTTTGCAGTTATAATAAATGATGCTGAACACAGTATATATATATATATATATATATATATATATATATATATATATATATATATATATATATATATATATATATATATATATATATATATATATATATATATATATATATATATTATATATATATATATATATATATATTCAAAATGGCTTTTAAATTTTAAAAATGATGCTTCAAGGTCTTTCAAACACTAAAAATGTTAAATTAGTAGAATATATATATATATATATATATATATATATATATATATATATATATATATATATATATATATATATATATATATATATATATATATATATATATATATATATATATATATATATATATATATAATATACACCATTTTATTAGTTTAGTTTACCTTTACAGGGTGTCGATAGATTTTTTGGCTAAATATATAATAATTTAGGAGATAATTTCCAAACTTTCTTCTTACAGAATCTATCAAGTTCTTTGTAATCTTCTCTCTGATATCCTTTCCCAGGGTCTTTCTGTTACATCTTTTGCAGATCATCTGCTCATCATTCATATATATATATATATATATATATATATATATATATATATATATATATATATATATATATATATATATATATATATATATATATATATATATATATATATATATATATATATATATATATATATATATATAACGTTTCTATAATGCCGAGAAGAACTGCCTTTTGGCAGTACTTTAAGCAACATATTAATGAGAAAGGCATTGTAGTTTGTCAACTGAAGCCATGCAGAGGTATGTCAATAGCAAACATCAAGTTGAGAAATAGTTCGACGAAAGGAATGAGTGTTCATTTGCAGTCGAAGCATAAAATGGAATTTGAAGAATGTAAGAAACGGCAGAAACAAAACGTTTTAGAATCGGCGAAAAAAGAACTACATCAATTACGTTTCTTCATGGCACCACAGAGTAGCATTTCATCTGAATGAGAAATTAAAGTTGGTAAACGCATGATCATTGGCACGTGTTCTCGATTGCTGCCACAGAATGCAGAATCCTTGTCTGCTTTAATTACATATTTTGAGCAGTGGGCAATAGCACTTTCTCAGACCTCAAGGAGCGCAGGAAGTTCAAAAACAAACATAAAGACACTGGACATGAATATCAATTGACTGCTGAGCTCGACATATTAAGGCAGTCAAGTGGCAGCGAAAATGAGAGTCTAACTAAAAGGAAATAACGAATGTTATTAGTAATAAACTAAAACGAATCTTATTAAAAAGAATGTTATCAACGTTTACGATATAAGTTCATCTTTAAAATTTAAGTTAAGCCGTTTTTTATCCCAAATTTCACAGTACAAATTACGCTTGTGGGATTAGTAATTACAATGCAGTAATGTCTCATGTTTTATTTTCATTAAAAAATAATAAAAAAAAAAAACCTGCAGCTCCACCGCTATCAGGCACTTCTCATCTTTGAATCTGGGTTTGTCACTATTGTAAATAGTGACCGTGGACAGCCAAAGCCAATAAATAATAAGAAATTCAAAATCCCGATCCCGATTCCATATCCCGAAAAAAAATCGTAATCCAAGTCCCGATCCCGAATAATTTTCGATCCAGTACGATCACCATATATATATATATATATATATATATATATATATATATATATATATATATATATATATATATATATATATATATATAATATATATATATATATATATATATATATATATATATATATATATATATATATATATAGGTCAACTTTCACTTCTACATACTTACATATTTCAAAAACCTACTGAACCTACGTAAAAAAGGAAAACGTTTTTGGAATCTTTGTCGAATTTCGGGTGAGAAAATTATAAAATATTTGAAAATAAATTTAAAAATTTTTTTTTTTTTACGACAATTGATGAACTAACTTAATTTTGGTGCTATATCGAACATTTGATGATATTGTCGACTACTTTTCCTGTCGACGATTTGGGGTATTTCCCCTTTTTTTCCAATTTCAAAATTTTTTTTTAAAAAATGACTGCCAGACGTACGATTCTTTTCAGCGGTATAAAGGAGTAAAATTTACTTACGTAATATAAATTATTATAAGAATTTATTTTTTATTTCCCAATTTTTCTTACGTAAAATTCGACAAGGATTCCAAAAATATAATCCTTTTTAACGTACGTTCAGTAGTTTTTTTAAATATTTAAGTATGAAGAAGTGAAGTCTGGCCATATATATATATATATATATATATATATATATATATATATATATATATATATATATATATATATATATATATATATATATATATATATATATATATATATATATATATATATATATATATATATATATATATATATATATATATATATATATATATATATAATCCACCCATATTCACATATGGTATCATCTACTTGTACAGCTTAATTAAGTGGCCAATTATTATCTAAATTCTGTTATCCGGTTTTAGTTCGTTATACAATTTCGTCAATTTTTGCTTCATTGTTGTAAATTCATATTTTAAATTTCGTTTTAATGTATTTTCAGTCTCTTTAAAAAATGATTTACTTGTGAAGAGAGAGTTTGCTATTTCGCTGGATAAGGACAGGGGTGTGAATGAGGGGAGTTTACGAATCAGACTCCAATTTCAGTTATCAATAATGCTTGATCCAAGCTCTAAATTCTTAATGGGGCCTGACTCGCGGGCTATAGTTTTGAAAAAAAAATCACTATAGGCTCTAATTCCACCGAAATACCAAGTACCCAGCTTTGGGTTTCGACTCTTCAACTATGTCGATTGTAACAGTATTTTTCAATACTGGAAATTAATATATTAAATTATTATTACTCTTAAGTTTTTTCTTAGAATATTTGTTAAAAATTAAAAGGGATTTAAGAGCTACAATTGGAGCATTAAATGTGATTCTCTCTTATCAACGGAAAATCCTAGAATTCAAAGTAGTGACTCGGTGACTCGGTGACTCGGTGACTCGGTGACTCGGAGTGAGTCATCATTAGCAGACTCCAAAAAGGAAAGGAAATGTTTTTTGAAGATTTTGACTGTGCCGTCTAATTATCTGAAGTAATGATATTCATTAAAGTGCACCTATTAACCTCATACGATTATTCGAAGTTCCAAAATGTTTATTTCATATTTTTCAAATGATTATAATATTGAAATAGTATTTTTGTTTTATTTTTAATTTTTTAACAAATATTTCGCTAGGAGGGTTTTGTCAGCTTTCATATGCGAGTTAGCGGTTACTGTCCAAAGCCCTGAAGTAAAATTAGTATATGAAAAATGATGTCCCTCCCGAAGCGACCACATAATATTACCGGAATAAACACTATGAAAATTACTTTCCAATGCCTTTAATTAAGATTAATCGTATCTTTTCTGACAACTAAATGACCATCCTTGAAAGAGAAAGGGTAAAGTTGGTGTTAACTGAAACTAAAACATTTTTATTTCACTTTAGAAAATGTTTTTCCTTTATATTAAATCGTCGGTCACCTTTTTAATCATTAATCCTTTTATTATTATTATTATTATTATTATTATTATTATTATTATTATTATTATTATTATTATTATTATTATTATAGGTGCCTTAATAAACGCAGCTATATTATTTTCACTTTGTAGCCATTCATTATCAAAGTAATAATATTTTACTGTTAATGCAAGAAATAAAACTACATCGATGCGGCGTTCTTTTTATTATTATTATTATTATTGTTATTATTATTATTATTATTATTATTATTATCATGTTGAAATTATTCATATAAAACAAGTAATAGACATAGGATTAGGATTATTATAGGATGAGATATTTAAGGATTAGTAGGAGGGAGAAACAGAGCAAAGTATTTTTGCATTCGCAGAAGAGTGGATTGGTATTATTATTATTATTATTATTATTATGAAAAAGCAAAACAATGCGATCATTACTCTAACAATATCATTCATTATATTTACTATTATTGTTACTGTAAATATTATTATTATTAATATTATTATATTATTATTATTATTATTATTATTATTATTATTATTATTATTATTATTATTATTATTATAGCTATGTTTAGAAATATCTTTAATTTCATTACTATTACTGATATGTTTTAAAATCAATATTATGATTATTATTATTATTATTATTATTTTTATAAAATTTTTGATAATTGTTATTATGGTTATACTTTTTATTACTATTCTTTAATCTTTATTTATTTTTTCAGTTACAAATTTACATATACAAATATCGTGTAATTTACATGTTTTGATACTAAACTGAAATGGGCTTCTGGGGAGACGAAATCGTCCTTTGAGCCCATTAAAATTACACATGATAGCATACATTAAATAATATTCCAAACTACGAATATTATAAATTTTATAACAATTAATTTTATCATTATTTTATGGTCGAAATCTTATATATATATATATATATATATATATATATATATATATATATATATATATATATATATATATATATATATATATATATATATATATATATATATAAATAAAATTATAAAAATCTTAGTACTAAGATAACTGTAAGCTAATAATTATTACAGCGATAAAGGATAGTAATAATAATAATAATAATAATAATAATAATAATAATAATAATAATAATAATAATAATAATAAAAACAATAATAATAACAATAATAATAACAATAATAATAACAATTAAAAATAACAAAATAATAATAAAATTATAATAGTAATAAAAATAATAATAATAATAATATTATTATTATTATTATTATTAATAACTATAATAATAATAATAATAATGATCTTAAAACACATCAGTAATATAATAATAATAATAATAATAATAATAATAATAATAATAATAATAATAGTAAATAATAATAATATCAAAAAGAATAGTTCTATAATCAATCATAACATTTAAAACCATTATTACCATTATTATTAATGTAATTATCATTGCTTATAGTACTATACTTTTTGGTATTATTATTATTATTATTATTATTATTATTATTATTATTATTATTGTTATTATTATTATTATTATTCTGTGCTATATTATATATATCATTAATTTATATTTGTTATTAAATATATATATATATATATATATATATATATATATATATATATATATATATATATATATATATATATATATATATATATATATATATATATATTATATATATATATATATATATATATATATATATGAAGGCGTACGGTCCTGACGGTATTCCTCTTGTGGTTCTCAAAACTTGTGCTTCAGAGCTTTCACCCTGCGTTGGTAAACTATTTCGTCTTTACCTTTTTACTTCAACCTTCCCTTCTTGCTGGAAACGTGAGCTCATTCAGCCTGTGCCGAAGAAGGGGGACCCCTCTCAGCCCTCTAACTATCGTCCTATTTCTTTAACCTCCGTTCTCTTTAAAGTTTTCGCATCTACTCTTTTAACAGGAAAATTTGGAAACACCTTTAAATCTTCTAATCTTATCTCTGATAGCCAGTATGGCTTTCGTAAACAACGTTCTACTGGTGATCTTCTTTCCCTACTTTCTGACTCTTGGTCTTCCGCTCTTCGGGGTTTCGGTAAGTCTTTCGTTGTGGCGAAAGACATTTCGAAAGCCTTCAGTAGAGTCTGGCACAAAGCTTTGATTTCCAAACTTCTCTCTTTCGGAATCTATCCTTCTCTCTGATTTCATTTCCGGTCGTTCTATAGCAGCTGTTGTAGACGGCCACCGTTCTTCCTTTAAATCTATTAATAGTGGTGTTCCTCAAGGATCTGTCCTTTCCCCAGCTCTCTTTCTAATTTTCATTAATGACCTCTCTATTACTTCGTCTCCTATACACTCCTATGCCGATGACTCCACCCTTCATTACTCCTTTCAATTTGAAAGACGTTCCTCCCAACAGCAGTTGATAGATTCAAGAAGGATGGCCTTGGAGCAACTGATCTCTGATCTTTCTCGTATTTCAAATTGGGGCAAAGAAAATATGGTCGTTTTCAATTCCTCAAAAATTCAATTCCTCTATCTTTCTATTCGACACAATCTTTCACACAACTAAGATCTTCGAAAACACTCAATCTGTCCTTAATATTCTCGGTGTTTCTTTTTTCACTTAATCTTTCTTGGAAAGATCACATTACTTCTTTCACTAAACAAGCTTCTAAGAGGTTGGGTGCTCTGAGGCGTCTTCGTGTTTTTTTTAACGCCATCTAAGTTGCTTGCTCTGTATAGGGGTGTTGTTCGCCCCTGTATGAAGTACGCCTCACATATCTGGAGTGGTTCCACACATACAGCTCTTCTCGAAAAGGTGGAGTATAGGGCTTTTTGTCATATAAACTCTTTTGCTCTTACTAACTCTCTCCAATCTCTTTCTTCCCGTCGAATTGTTGCGTCTCTCTATATATATTATCGCTATTACAACGGACATTGCTCTTCTGAAATCTCACGTCGCATACCTCCTCCATTTAGAAGGTCTCATGACACAACTTTCTACACAGTCTCATCCTTTCTCTGTCCAACTCTCCTATTCCTGGCTTAACCGCTATGCTCAATTTTACATGTACTCTACTGGGAAAGTCTGGAACACACTCCCTTTATCTGTTTTCCCAACTTCCTTTGACTTGCACACTTTTAAACGCCGTGTATTGGGTCACGTTGGCATTAGTGAACAGATGCTGAATGTTCCCCAGCTCTGGTGGATATTGGTAGGCCTCCGGCCTTTGCCCACCAGAAGAGACTTATATATATATGTATATATATATAATATATATATATATATATATATATATATATATATATATATATATATATATATATATATATATATATATATATATATATATATATATATATATATATATGTGTGTGTGTGTGTGTGTGTGTGTGTGTGTGTGTGTGTGTGTGTGTGTGTTGTGTGTGTGTGTGTGTCCCTTATTTGAGGTAAGAAAAAAAAATTTCTTTACAGATTTTTATGCACACCTGAAATTTTTCTAAATATGTCCCAATACTCATTATTAAAATTTTAGGGCGAAATATTGACGTTAACCTGTGCCGACATGACGTTAAAATATGCCATTACAATAAAATAGGAAAGCAAGTATAAAAATTTCATTAAGCAAATTAGTTTAATGACAAACAAGATATTAATAATTCGTAATTCATAGACAAAGAAAAGACTAATGAATAATGGCGAGAAATTAGTTAACGAATAACTTCAATAGCATTTCTTCAATGTTTCCTTTTTACAGTCTGGGTATAATCGGTGATGTTCATTTACACAGCGCAGCAAACATTCTTTGCGTTCATCATTTTCTGTTAATTTATCATGATGTTCTTGCATCAATTTGACAGTTCTTTCAGCTGTTTCATTGACTGTTTTCAATGCATGTAGAGCCTTCTTGGCAGTTACGTAGGAGTTATTACTATTCTATGATGAAGAATTATCCATTAAAAATGTTGTGTTCATTCCCAGACGATCGAAAAGATTCAGGCTCTTCTTCGAGACAAAATCCTCAATATTCTTATCTAAATAACAAATATATAGACAGAGATAGTCCCCTATTGTTACAGGTACGGAGGCCATTTTAATATAAATAAGAATAATAATAATAATATTAATAACAATAATAATATTCATAACAATAATAACAATTTTACTAATAATAAAAATAATATTAATATTAAGTAATTTCTAATAATAATAATAATAATAATAATAATAATAATAATAATAATAATAATAATAATAATATGAATAATAATAATAATAATAATAATAATAACTAATAATAATGATAATGTCGCTTAACCTTAAATTTTTGTAATTGTAAAGAAACTTATACACTTACCCAGAAAAGCAAGTATATGACCGGGATGCACATAATATTTCCTCTTAACTTCGCTTGGGTGACTCTCTCTACCTAAGTTTTTCACCATTCTATACTTTGATGGAATAACCCCATCATTATCAAACAATGATAAGATTGATATATCCTCCGTTAAATACCATAAATGGTTGCAGAATTTATTTGCTGTAGACTGTGAGATGCTGACATCTATCGTTTCAAACTATTTCAGGGATTTTAGAAAACGAAGGTCTTGGATTTGGAGCTTTGATTTCTGATTGACAGTCAATAAATATGCAAAGGTATTTTAAAGCCTCTTCATCTTTCCTGTTAAGGTCAAGCTCGGACCTTAGCAAGTACATCTTTAATGAATAGATTGCTTTCGCCATCCACCGGGCATAATACATAGCCCCGGTGGTCGTAATTTCAGTTTATATTGTAAGTTCTTTCCTAAAAATATGATGCACAATTCTAGAAGTTCCCAATATTCGCCTCTGAAAACATCCTTCTGTTTGAGTATTCTGAAACAATTCTGTCATTTCTTTAATTTCATTGAGGATACAAACCTCATTTAAAAAGACTATTGCATCATTTATTTTATCTTTATCAACAGAGCTCCACTTCTCCCTAAGAGGTGTAAAAAATGTAATGTTTGGGCTACTTGTCGTATATGACAATTTACATTCAAATGCAGCACGTATCACTAGCTCGTAGATATGGTGACGGCACGGAAAATGTAAGATATCTCTTTCAGCCAACTGTTCAATAAGCACTGTAGCACCATTGTACCTTCCTGTATTTGAAGGAGTGGAATCACAACACAGAATTTGAACTTTGTTATCAAGTCCTCATTCCTTTAACGTATTCCAAACAGCCAATGCTTGTTCCTTTCCCGATGAGTTTACTAACTTTGGTATTCCAATTAGTTGTTCCGTATCACCATGTGTCACAACAATCGGAAGCCTCTCTTCTTTTGAATCTCTTACATTCAAGGCAGGTAATAGATTCCCATCCCAATGGACAGTGGCAAAAGTTGGTGGGTTCTCTTTAAAAATAGTTTTCACTTGAGCTGCATGCTTGTTCCTTAAATTCTCACGAACCCTTTGAATGGACGAACGGTTAATTGGGAAAGTATCAACATCGTGTCCCAAAGCCTCTGCTGTTGCTACAGTAACAAAAACTGCATCTCTATCACTCAAATGACACCTGTCTAAAGCAGCTGTAAGTTTTGGTGTTATAAAGTTTTTTCTTCCTCGTTTGGGCATTTCTACCTGTTTTGAACGTTTAAAAGACGGTCTACAGGAAAGGTTACAATCATTGGTTTCATCGAAATATGAGAGCTCTTCTTCAGTTTCTCCTGGTAGTGAGACACTATATGGAATATTTATAACGGATGAAGTTCTTTGATGCTGGTATTTTAGAAGCCTATTATGTTCTTTACTGAGTCTTTCTTTTACCCTTTCCTCTTTCGCAGTACCTTATCAATACCTGTAAGAAACCCGATTCTACCTGGCTCTCTCTGGCATAATAAAACTTCTTATCTTCTTCATTTTCATTAAATAGAGAGCGTTTGCGTGGGCAATATCAAACAAATTATCAAAGTTTTCTGAAAATTCCTTTTCACGGTCTTTAAATACATCCTGAGGTTTTTCTGCATTTTTCTGCAAGCTTCTCCATTTAGAGTTCAAGTCAAGCAATTACTTTATGCAGTGAGGTAATGCTCTTGTAGGGATTCTAGTTTTTTTCCAAAAAGGTAAGCATTCGCGAGACACTAAATTTTCACTTTCACAAATGGTCAGTAACTTTACGAATGTTATAAAATAATAATGATAAAATTTGTCGATTGGAAGGCAGTTTTTTATCTGATATATGGTGACTAATACTACCAACCAAATAAATGTTGATGTCACCACTGCGCAATTCACGTGTTATTGTGTAACGAGTAATACAAGTGAATTAAATAACTCAACGTAAGGAAAAGTCATCCAAGCCACAGAAAATCGAATACAGGACTCAACACGTTCAGGCTTGTCGGCACAGATTCTCTTGCCCTAAAGGTTTAATAATTGGCCTTTACATGTTTGTTATACACATAGGAAAAAATATGGCGGGTGTCTGTATTATTTTCTGAAAGTTAAAAAATAAGGGACACTCTAATATATATATATATATATATATATATATATATATATATATATATATATATATATATATATATATATATATATATATATATATATATATATATATATATATATATATATATATATATATATATATATATATATATATATATATATATATATATATATATATATATATATATATATATATATATATATATATATATATATATATATATATATATATATATATATATATATATATATATATATATATATATATATATATATATATATATATATATATATATATATATATATATATATATATATTATATATATATATATATATATATATATATATATATATATATATATATATATATATATATATATATGCAGAAATTACATGTAAGATTTCTTTTATATTTGGACAAAAATGATCTACGGACTCTATATTTGGATGCAGATTTCTCCCACAGACAAGTATTGGTGAGCTAAATAAGGTTGATGGTTCAAATTGGCACTTAACATCAATAATAATGTGGAAAGCTGTGCGAGGTAGGGGGAAAGAAAGGGTTTTGAAGATTAGATCTCCCCCATTTTTCTTGATCCTTCTGTAAATTAAATGAATATTCGTTATATAAACTCATAATTAGCTTATTCCTAACCTAACCCTAACTTAACCTAACCTAACCTAACTCTAATCTAACCATAAACTAACTTTACCTATTCAAATTATCTGCAGTAATATAATTATGAGTTCAAACTCTTACAAGCTCTCCTCGTAAAAAAATGTCTTACTTTACAACCCCAAAATGAATACACTTGTATTAATTTGTACTCGCATATGGCTCCTCCTCTCTTCATTGCGAATTTCATTCTGACAGACGTCTCACTCAATAAATAAATAAATAATTTGCATTTATTTTTACGTACAATGAAGAAAATAACATTTGATACAGAAAAGGGTAATGGGAAAATACAACGAACAACAACAGAAACAATAGCAAAAATAACAACAACAACAACAACAACAGTGTAAAAATTGATGTGAAGTGCCTACTTGAGACCAAGAGGGACGACCTTTCGAAAAGGATCAATATTGCGACAGTTCCTCAAAACAAAGAGCTTGTTTTCACATCTGACTTTCATTTTGATCAATAATAATAATAATAATAATAATAATAATAATAATAATAATAATAATAATAATAATAATAATAATCTTCAACTCTCAAGAAGGCACTTATTGCCTGACAGTCGATTCAGACTCGCTCTCCAGTCACTGCGAAAGAGTTGCTTCCTCTTTTCTCATCTAGGTCAGGGAAGCCATGCTTCCTAAGCACTGCCTCTACTTTTTTTTCGTTCTTCCTGGTCTTCTTCTCTCCGGTCTCTATTACCAACACCTCTTCGCCACCCTTTGGTTATCCATTCTTTTCAGGTGACTAACTCACCTAAGTTAATACTTTTTTATTTTATTCGTGACAGGGCTTACTCTCAATCTTTCTCTAATTTGCTTATTTTCTCACCCTATCTCTACTACTATTTCACAGCATTGTTCTAAAGGGTCTTATTTCATCAGCCTGTATCCTGATTCTTGACTTCCTGGTTGCTTCCAGTATTAGGCTCCACACATCAATCTCAATATCAGAATGGTTTCATAAATAACTTTCTTTATCTGTAAAGGTACATTTTCATCCTTCAGTAATGGAAAGAAAACTTCCACACATCTGCCATATTTGCTTACTTTCTCTGCAATGTCAATATCCACACCTTACCCTTTTTCGCACACACTTCCTAGAGACCTAACAGATTCAACCTTATCTATCCTCCTTCCAGTAATCTGAATGAATATTTTGTCCTTCTCCAGGACAATTCTCAGGATCACGGTTTTGTCCTATTTCATCCTCAGACTAGCCACTTCACAACCCTTCTTCTATTTATTTAGTCCAGTCTCTACGTCTTCTCAATCCACACTT
>SEYY01022520.1:30000-42925 GCA_009176605.1 Armadillidium nasatum
ATATATATATATATATATATATATATATATATATATATATATATATATATATATATATATATATATATATATATATATATATATATATATATCATCATCACCGTCCAAACTGGTAGGCTGACGCCTGTCGGGTGCTACTCCTCCAAAATTTTCTCCACGCATTTCTGTCCTCAAACATTCGGTTGTCTTCCATCTTTTCCAGTGTCTTTTCCTTCGTTGTATGGCTTCTTCTACCGCCTCCATCCATCTCTTCCTTGGTCTTCCCGCCGGTCTCCTTCCTTCTGGTCTCCATTCCAGCATCTCTCTCAGTCTCTCTCCCTCCCCCATTCTCTTCACGTGACCAAACCATCTCAGTTGGTTTCTTTCTATGCATTCAAAAATTGATTCCACCTCAAGTTTCTCTCTCACCAGTTCACTCCTCATTCTCATCATATATATATATATATATATATATATATATATATATATATATATATATATATATATATATATATATATATATATATATATATATATATATATATATATATATATATATATATATATATATATATATATATATATAGGTTAAGAGATGCTTAAAGATTGTTCTAAATTATAAAAATAGCTCACCTTAAATGGGTCCATTTCAGATTCATCCCCATCACCTTCAGTGCCTTGATGTGGAGGAGTAAAATTCGATGCAATATTACACTTTATTTCCTCCAATATCCTCGTCTTGACAGCTGGATACTTCCTCCTCATTTAACCTATGTGCCACTCCGATTTTCAAGTGAGGATGCAGAGCTGTTGCCATAAGCAAATCACAATCATCAAAAATCCTGCTGAGCCTCGGTTCAAATCCCTTTTCTTTCCCTTTGTTTGGCTTTGGCTGCTTTAGTAAGTAGTTGACTAAGCTTTTGGCATAGTTATGTTTTTTCACCTCTCGTTGCAATTCCACGAGATTGTCCTTGAGGAGGAAGAGGTTAGGCAATAGAACCCCCGCGTACGCATTCTTCTCATCCTGCAACATATGAAGCCTAACAGCAATTACCTCCTTGTCAGTTTTATTAAATATTGGAAGACAAGGCTTTTGTTCCATACAAATAAACCAATAAACAAAATATTCAATAAACCATATATATATATATATATATATATATATATATATATATATATATATATATATATATATATATATATATATATATATATATATATATATATATATATATATATATATATATATATATAAACAATATCTTTTATTATCGAGGACAATTTGATATTTCTTAAATATCGATATTTTTTTTTAAATGTCGGCATTCCTAGTTTAAGTATTAACTTTTAATTAGCAGAAAGAGTAATAAAATTTGGCTGATTAAATAAGAAACTGAAATATCAGCCCAAAATTGTTTTTTATTAAGAAAAATGATGAAGCGCAAATTGGTAAGCGCTAATTTTAAAAAACTTCCGCAAAAGCGCAAAATATTTTTTAAAGCGCAAATTTGCGCTTTTGGGCTCTTAAAAAAGTTGTTAAGCGCAAAATGCAAAAGCGCACATTTTCGAAATTTAGCGCAAAACGCAAAAGCGCAAAAAAAAAATTTTAAAGCGCAAATTGCGCTTTTGCGCTTTTGCGCTTCATTTTGCGCTTATGCCCACCTCTGGAAAAAAGTTATTCGTGTTTTAAAACTACATGACTGTATCTAAAAATAAAAACTTTTAAAGACGTCTTCTCCATCCGGAAATACTTACTTAGATGTTCTTTCAACAAAATAAAATGTGAAAACTGGAAAAGGTAAATCTTCACAGGAGTGGAAAAATACTACGAGTATTTGGGAAATTTTTTTTATAATAAACCAACTTGAGAAATTTACGCTATAATAATAATAATAATAATAATAATAATAATAATAATAATAATTATTATTATTATTATTATTATTATTATTATTATTATTATTATTATTATTATTATTATTATTATTATTATTACTGAGAAACATGTTAATAATAATTCAGTTAAAAACTAATCTTGATGAGGACTTTTTTTGGAGATCTTCGGGATGGTGTGTTGTATCCTTTTCTCATCCTTTTAAGCCTCGCAACCCCCCCCCCCTTCCCCAGAAAACCAAAACATAAAGTTGACAACCTCACGACACCGTAATTACTTGTTTATATCTGGCAGTTGTGAAATTCAAAAATGCAGATTGGGAGATTTATCACACGGCTGCTTAATAAATTTAAAATTATTAACGACAAATGAATTTAAACAAGATAGTTTTAACATCACTTTTTTAATATTCATTCGGAAATTTTTTTTTTAAAAAAAAAAAGAACGAGCTTCGTGAAAATTAATATATGCTTACATTTTATTGTAAACAATTATTATACAAAGATCTTAAGTTTTTCGTACACAAAATGTTTTATTTTTCGTGACCTTCTTTGCCCTGTCCCCACCTCCACCCCCACTCCCAACCCCTCAGCATGGGAAGCTATAGCTTCGAGAAGCATAATCTTCGGGAGAACTCTAGGAGAGAGAGTTTAGAGGTTAAACGGAAAACGATGCTAGTCCAACTGAAAGGGGGAAAACCTTACCTTAGTGTTTATAAAACTCAATGACTATCATTGAAACCATCGAGCCTAAAAACAGCATCTTTTAGGCACCTCTGGGAGAAGATTTTTAAGAGAAGATGGAGAAAAATGATGGTTCTACTGACAGGTGAAAACCTTTACTGAGAGAAGATGAAGATATATATATATATATATATATATATATATATATATATATAATATATATATATATATATATATATATATATATATATATATATATATATATATATATATATATATATATATTATATATATATATGCCAAAACCGCACATCAAAATATTACGCAAAAAAAAATTTCCCCAAAAAGCTATTTAAAAACAATAATTAAAAAATAAATAATTTAATAAACCTAATTAAAATAATTAAAATACTAAAAGAAGAGAAAATAACAAATGAACGCTAGCTTCATATCCATGTTCAAGTGAATTGATTAAGAGAATGAAGAAGCAAGTGAGCGAGAGAGAAAAAAAAAAGAAAAAACTGCAACTGTGTCATAAAAACTAATCCGAAACAGTCAAAAGTATCATTTTAAATGCTGGAACATCTTTTAAAATATTATTTGATATTGAGTCCAAGTAAAAGGTTCCTCTGCTATTATTAATGTTGTCTGTATTATTAATAATGAATAATTCTAATAATTTTCTTGAAATGTTATCCTGAACAATTGCAATTGAAGAAAAATCACTCATGTTTATAAGATGATTCTCAGTTCTTCTGTGATGTGTTAAAGCTGAATTCTGATCATCTATTCTAAGACTGTGGGAATGTTGATATTTACGTATTTTAAAATCTGTCGTCTCTCCTACATATATTTTATTACAATTTCTACATTTTATTTCATGAACACCCATATTTCCATTTCTTTTCTTTCAATACAGGTTTCTGAATCTTTTTTATCGTACAAGGTACAGATTGAACTGAATTTACGCCTTTAGGAACATAACATTTAAATTCTTTAATATCGTTCATATCACCAGGATAAACTAAAACATTCTTCACATTAAAAGATTCTTTCTTCCTTGGAGGATAAAACTTTCTCTTTGTCTCCTTTAATGCCTTTTTTATTATATAGATTGGATATTTCATTATTAGAAAATTTTTCTTAATTAATAAAAAACGTTCAGCTCGCAATCCAAAAACCGTGGTCTACATATTTGCAAAGCGCGCAAAAATTGTCCAAAAACAATACCCTCTTTGCCATATGGTGAATGAAACGAGAACCAGTGGACATACGAATTGACATGAGTTGCCTTTCTATATACATGAAATTCTGCGAAACCTGTGTTTGAAACATTTAACATAAAATCTAAAAATGACAATTTATTTTCTTGCGGTTTTTCAGCAGTAACCTTGATAGTAGGGACGAATTTATTTATTATATCGAGTAAAGCATCGGGGAACATGTTACCATTCCAAGTAGCGAAAATATCACCAGCATATCTCAGCCAGGTGATGTTGAAATCATCAGAAATCCCTTTCAAATATTTCCTTTCAAACATCTCCATAAATATGTTGCAAAGAACCGGGTAGAGGAGGAGCTCATACTTAGACCCCTAGTTTGCTTAAAGAATCGACCGTTAAACTCAAAGAAAGCATGATCAAGAATGCAGCCAATAAGACTTCTCAGAACTTCTAAAGGGACTGTAAAAACAATTTCATGCTCGTCCACATATTCCTTTAACATTCCATAGTTATTTCTGTTGGAACATTCGTTAATAGTAAAACAACATTGTAACTAACATATTTATTACTTCCAAAATTTAATCCGTTCAACTTTTCTATAAAATCCTCAGAATTTTTAAGATGACAACCAGAAATATTCACAACCAAAATAGACAGTTCCTTGGCCACCCAAGAAGACAATTTATATGTGACACATTCTACATTAGAAATAATAGGACGTAAAAGAATTTCTGGTTTGTGTAACTTAGGTAAACCATAAAAATAAGACAATTTTGGTAAAAAAGACTTGAGCAAACCAATCTTCTCAGTCTGACCATGTAAGATTTCTTTTAAACTATTGTTAAAATTATATAATTTAATTCCAAATATGTGCTTCTATCATCAAGTAAAAGATTAATTTTTCTTATGGAATCACATTTATCCATTATAACTATTGTGTTACTTTTGTCTGATTTACTTATAATTATGCTATCGATACTTTTCAAATTTTTCAGAGCTAGATATAAACTTTTAGGTAACCTTGAATTGCTTCCTTCTATTAATTTGGAAAGAAAAAACCCTTTTAGACAACCCATCTCTAAATCCGAAAAATCCGATCTAAACTGAAACTTATTAAAACTTTTTAAAAACTATGTAATTTAATTATCGTCTGTAAAACCAAATGACATACCATACCTAGCACAATTCTTTCATACACAGAAAGGTCACGACTCGATAAATTCACGATCAACTCCGATTTTGACGGTATATACTCCAAAAAATATTTTCGTGCTTTTTAGTAAAGTTACTTCTTATGAAATTTATTTATTCTTCTACATAAAGATCACTGTAGTCTAAAATACCAGTTAAAGCTAAATCCGAAGATTTAAACTTAAAGTCAGTCCGAGAAACATGCTAAAATGCTTTTTGACATAATAGAATACTTTATCAAATTTTTCTTGAACAAATTGATAAAGATTTCTATTATGTCATAAAGCATTTTAATGTTTCTCAGACTGTTTTCAAGTTTAAATCTTCGGATTTAGCTTTAACTGGTATTTAGACTACAGATATCTTTAAGTAGAAGAATATGGATTGTCAATTTTTACAGATTTAATTAGCATAGTCTTAGGCACAATTTTATCTAAACTTTTAAGAAACTTTTCTTAAGATTTCTTTTTATGGGCATTTTTTAAGGTATCAAAATAAACGTAAAACTTTATTTCTTTTATGTAAATAATGGTCTAAGAAAGGGTTGTGTAATGTCTCCTGAGTTATTTAATTTATTCATTGACAAAGTGGTGAGAAAGATGGATAGGGTAGGGAAAGGGGTGAGAATGAGTGAGCAGCATGATATATGGGATGCAAATGTGTTGAGGTATGAGGATGATGTTGTACTTTTGGCTGAGACACAGGAAAATTTGAAAATATTGGTAGATGAATTTGTAATGGGTTGTGATGAATTGGGCTTAATTAAGAGTAAATGCGGGTAAGAGTAAAGTGCTATGGATTAAAAATGGGGAAGGAGGGGAAACGGGTGTGAATGAGGGAGAGATTGGAGCGAGTCACTTTATTTAAGTATCTGGGGTGATTTTTGGAGGGGGGAGATGTTAATATAGGTGATGAAGTTAGGCATAGAATAAGAGAAGGGAAGAAGGTGTTCGGCGGTTAAATGGATATTTGGAGTAGAAGAAGGTTACCAAAGGAGGTGAAGTGAGAATGTTTGAGGGATGTTGTATATCGGCGGTTATTTATGGGAGCGAAGTATAGAGGTTAAACATGATGAAGAGAAAAAAATAGAAGTTTTCAAAATGAAAGGTCTGAGGGCAGTTTGTGGTGTTGGTAGGAGGGTGAGTAAGGAATGCAAGAATAAAGTAAATATATATATATATATATATATATATATATATTATATATATATATATATATATATATATATATATATATATATATATATATATATATATATATATATATATATATATATATATATTTTTACACTTCACCACCACTCAAGGGCAAAGCCCTATTCAAGGAGGGGGTGTTAAAAGAATAAAAATAAAAGTAAAAGAGCACAAAACCAAAAAATGAAAACCACCCTTACAGAACCCACCTAACTCAAATTTCTTAGGTGAGCGCAGACGCGGGCTTTAAAGAAATTGAGATTAAATGCAGAGGGAAATACAGAAGATGGAAGAGAGTTCCACAAAACAGAGGTGGCAGGAAAGAAAGAGGCACCACAGCGGACAAGCCTGGAGTTGCCTATGTCCACGCAAAATTGATGCGCGGACATTGCATCCCTTGTGCTGCGAGGATGCCGTAAAGGTGGAGGTACGCGGGTGGATAGTTCCCTCGAGCATTTGCCGCTGTAGTACCTATAGAAAAGAGACAAGGCACCAACATCACGTCGCAAAGATAAAGAGTCAAGAGAATTAGAAAGAGCGGGACAGTTTATAAGTCTTTTAGCCTTTGACTCAACCCTATCCAAAAGACGGGTGAAACCTGAGCCACCCCAGATATGAGAGCAGTACTCCATACAAGGGCGGATGAGACCCTTGTATAATTGGAGTAACTGCGAGGAAGAAAAAAATTCTCGCAGTCTAAACAGAACTCCCAGCTTCTTTGAAGCCGCCTTAGCAACCATTGTGATATGAGGTTTCCAAGACATTTTTTTGTTTATGTGAAGGCCAAGGATGTTTATATTGTCTACAGGAGAGATGGGAGAACCATCGAAAGAAATAGGAAAGTTAGGAGGTGTCTTTGAGAGGGAGATTTCTAAAAGTTGAGTTTTTAAAGAGTTGAATTTCACAAGGTTGAGACGACCTCACCGGGAAATTCTATCCAGATCTGCAAGAATAGAATCGGAAAGATGAAGACGAGAAGCAATTCTAGATGCAAAGGAAGGAGCAGATTTGAAATGAGTAGAAGAATGGAGGGTTGAGTCATCAGCATATGAATGTATAGGGTTAGATGAGGAGCTAAGAAGATCATTAATGAAAAGTAAGAATAGAGTAGGAGACAAGACAGAGCCCTGAGGAACACCACTATTGACAGGAAAGGAAGAAGTCGCTCCATCAACAAACAGCTGAAATGGAACGATTAGAAAGAAAACTAGACATAAGTAAGCAAAGAGAAGGAGGAAACCCAAAGGAGGGGAGCTTGGAAAGCAGTGACGCATGCCATACCCGGTCAAACGCCTTAGATATGTCAAGCGCCACCACGCAAGTCTCCCCATGGTCCCTAAGGGCAGAAGACCATAGATCTGTGAGATAGGAAAGTATATCACCAGTAGACCTCGAACGTCGAAAGCCATACTGATGATCAGAAAGAAGGGAATGAGATTCCAGATGATCTAAGAAGTGAGAGTTGAGAAGGGTTTCAAAGATCTTAGACAGAATACAAGTGAGAGCTATAGGGCGATAGTTGGAAGGATCAGAGCGGCTACCTTTCTTCGGAATGGGCTGGACTAATACGCGCTTCCAACACTGAGGGAAAGTACTAGTATTGAGACATAGAGAGAAAAGTTGAACGAGGGACGGAGCCAGCTCAGAGGCGCACTCCCTTAAAACTCGGGGAGGAATGCCATCCGGGCCGCTTGCCTTCTTAACGTTCATAGACTTCAGAAGCCCATGCACCTGGTCAAATGAAATCACAGACAAAGGCATGAGACATCTGAGGGGAGAAGAAGTAGGAGGAGCATTGTCGGAGTCGTCCAGGGTAGAATTAGAGGAGAATAGGAGGCCGAAGAGATTAGCCTTTTCAGTTGGAGTGTTAGCAACAGAACCATCAGAGCGAATAAGAGGAGGAAAGGAAGATTTACAGAAATTGTTGGAGATGTTTTTGGCAAGAGGCCAGAAAGATTTATCAGTAGGAGAATTTAGGAGCTCAGCACACCTTCGTTTGGTGAAAGTTTGCTTTGCTCGTCGAAGAATATCCCTGCAACGATTCCGAGCTGAATGAAAATTAGCTAGAGTGATAGGAGAAGGAGAATTTTTCCACTCTCGATACGCGATGTCTCTAGCCTGAATGGCGCGAGAAACAAGCACGATCGAACCATAGATTTTGAGGAGAGAAAGATTTAGTTGAAGAAGGAATGAACCTGTTCATCCCATCAACGATTACGGCCCCCACCTTACCAGCAGAGACCGAAGCGTCTGCAGAGACAAAGCAGTCACTCCAGGAATAGTTAGCGTAGAAGCAACGCAAAGCCGCCCAGTCAGCCCGATCAAAGTGCCAGAAGATACGCTTAGGGCAGGGTGGAGCAGTTGGAGAGAAAGCTTGAAAATTAAGAGTAATTAGATTGTGGTCAGATTTACCAATAGGTGCGAAGACAGCATATTTATAGAGAGAAGGACTAGTAGTGAAACATAAGTCAAGAGTGTTCAAGAATTGGTTGGGACGATCTGGAATGTGTGTTGGTTCTTTAATCAGTTGCTCCAGATCGTTGAGAATGCTGAATGATTCGGCTTCCTCTCCCCCTGAATCGGTATGAGAGGAGCCCAACCATTCAGTGTTGTGTACGTTGAAATCCCCTAAATAGAGGACCTCAGTATTTGGATGCGAAGATGTAACAGTCTCGTGAGAAGTAGTTAGGTACTCAAAAAAGGTAGAAAAATCTGTTCTATTAGGAGAACAGTAGCAGAAGCACAAGATTATTGAAGTGGTAGGAAGAAAGATTTTAAGCCACAGAATATCAAAGTTAGGAGATTCAAGATTCACAAGCACGATATTATATATATATATATATATATATATATTATATATATATATATATATATATATATATATATATATATATATATATATATATATATATATATATATATATATATATATATATATATATATAATTATATATATATATATATATATATATATATATATAGTACCCCCCATTGGGCTTAACCGCGGAGTGATAGGGTGGGCTAGACCATCCCGTTTCACTCCGTTGCCCTTTGGTTCGTTCCTTTTCGCCTTTCACCTACTCAGAGGGTCTCTAGTGTACCCTCGTCCCACATGGGAGTGTCTATGCTCCCACTTCTCCTTCCCCCAACTCCCTTCTCACGTTCCTACAAATTTACAAGCGCTTACTCCTACATTACCTCTAAAATAATAAAAATAAAAAATGGCGAAACATAGAACTGCCTCGGAGATGCTACAAGGGGCGGCATCCAAAGAATGCCCCTCATCCACTCCTTCCGTCATCACCACTTGGGAGTTGGTGGCCTCCGGTGATGGGGTTGGTGCCACCAAGACCTCTACGCCGACTTGCCCTGATGCACGATCTTCCTTTTTCATTAACTTCTGCAACATTCGTGGTCTCTTTACTAATTTCCACTTTGTCGAACACTACCTCTCTTCTTCTAGACTTCATCTCTTATTCTTAACCGAAACTCAAGTGTCTGAGTGCTCTGACAGCAAGCCCTACTCTGTTTCCTCCTACTGTCTCTATCCTCAATTTTCATCCAAAGGCGGATGTTGCGCTTATGTACGCAACGATGTTGTCTGTTCTCGTGTCTCTAATTTGGAGTCTTCTGAATTCTCTACTTTATGGCTTAAACTTTCTTGCAACTCTATAACTAAATTTATCTGCTCTGTCTACTTATCTCCTAATTCTACAGACTATCCAAAATTCTTCGACTATCTTAACTCCGAAATCATCATATTAGGTGAGTTCAATGTTCATCACCGTCAGTGGCTTTCATCTAGTTCTCATGATCCAGCTGGTGAACTCGCTATACCAATTTTCTATCCAGAACAACCTTGAGCAGTTGGTGCATCTCCCTATCCGTATCCCTGATCGCCTTCGTGGTGAACCCAACATACTTGATCTTTTCCTAACTTCTTATCCTTCTCCTTACACTGTTAAACTCTTTCCTCCTCTGGGTTCATTCCGATCACCTTCTTATCTCTGTATCTTGTCCTGTCTCCTCAAGTCTTCCGCAAGAACGGCCCCCGCCTTTGGCGAGGAGATGTTTCTGGCATTTCGGTGCCACTAACTGGTCTGACTTTCGATTCTACTTCTCTGATTTCCCATGGAATGATTACTGTTTCCGTGGGAGGGGTCCGTCTAAGTGTGCAGAGTGCATAACCGAGGTGATTCTCTCTGGCATGGAGGCGTACATTCCATAGTCTTCCCCTTCTACAAACCTAAAAAACCTTGGTTTAACTCTGTTTGTTCTCGTGCTATCCGCCACAGGGATGCTGTCTTCAGGAATTACCATCGTCTTCAAACTCCTGAAACTCATGCAACTTATATTTCATCCCGGAATCGTGCAAAATCTATTCTCCGTAATACTAAAAACTCCTTTCTCCGCTTAAAATGCAACAATCTTTCTGGTTCTACTTCCTCACGCCCTTTCTGGCATTTTGCAAAAAATGTCAACTCTAACTTTGCTTCTTCCTCTTTCACTCCTCTAGTATCTTCTGACGGTACAACTGCCGTTTTGCCTTCTTCTAAAGCTGAACTCTTCGCTCAAACTTTTGCTTCTAATTCAACCTTAGACGATTCCGGAGCTGTTCCTTCTCCTTCAACCCCCTCCAACTCATTTATGCCTAGAATTATAATTTCTTCTAAAGATGTCATTTCTGCTCTCTCTGAGCTTAACACTAAGAAGGCGTACGGTCCTGACGGTATTCCTCCTGTGGTTCTCAAAACTTGTGCTTCCGAGCTTGCACCCTGCCTTGGTAAACTTTTTCGTCTATGTCTTTCTACTTCAACCTTCCTTTCTTGCTGTAAACGTGCGCTCATTCAGCCTGTGCCGAAGAAGGGGGACCCCTCTCAACCCTCTAACTATCGTCCCATTTCTTTAACCTCCGTTCTTTCTAAGTTTTCGAATCTATCCTTAACAGGAAGATTTGGAAACATCTCAATTCTTCTAATCTTATCTCTGATCGCCAGTACGGCTTTCGTAAGAAACGCTCTACGGGTGATCTCCATTCCCTTCTCTCTGACTCTTGGTCCTCCGCTCTTCGGCATTTCGGTGAATCTTTTGCTGTTGCGCTAGACATATCGAAAGCTTTCGATAGAGTCTGGCACAAAGCTTTGATTTCCAAACTTCCCTCTTTCGGGATCTATCCTTCTCTCTATGACCTTCTCTCTGATTTCCTTTCCGGTCGTTCTATACCAGCAGTTGTAGACGGCCACCGCTCTTCCTTTAAATCTATTAATAGTGGTGTTCCTCAAGGATCTGTCCTATCCCCAACACTTTTTCTACTTTTCATTAATGACCTTCTCTCTGTTACTTCATCTCCTATCCACTCCTATGCTGATGACTCCACCCTTCATTACTCTTTTCAATTTGAAAGGCGCCCCTCTCAACAACAGTTACTAGACGCAAGGAGGGTTGCCTCGGAGAGGCTGACCTCTGATCTATCTCGTAATTCTAATTGGGGCAGAGAGAACATGGTTGTTTTCAATGCCACCAAAACTCAATTCCTCCATCTCTCTACTCGACACAATCTTACACACAACTACGATATCTTCTTCGAAAACACTTAACTCAGACCTTCATCTGTTCTTAATATTCTCGGTGTTTCTTTTTCTCGTGATCTTTCTTGGAAAGATCACATTACCTCTCTTTGTAAACAAGCTTCTAAGAGGTTGGGTGTTCTGAGGCGCCTTCAGTATTTCTTCACTCCACCCCAGTTGCTTGCTCTGTATTGGGGTGTTGTTTGCCCCTGTATGGAGTATGCTTCGCACATCTATAGTGGTTCCACACATACAGTTCTCCTAGAGAAGGTGGAGTCTAGGGCATTTCGTCTCATCAACTCTCCTGCTCTTACTAACTCTCTTCAATCTCTTTCTGCCCGTCGAATTGTTGCGTCACTCTCTCTATACTATCGCTATTACAATGGACACTGCTCTTCTGAACTCTCTCGTCGCATACTCCTCCACTGAGAAGGGCTCGTGCGACTCGACTTTCTACACAGTCTCATCCTTTCTCTGTCCAACTCTCTGACCCCAGACTTAACCGCTATGCTCTGTCCTACATGTACTCTACTGGTAAAGTCTGGAACACACCCCCTTCTTCTATTTTAACAACTTCCTATGACTTACACCTTCAAACGTCGTGTATCAGGTCACGTCGGCCTTTAATTTGACCAGGCTTCCGTCTTTCCCCTAACTCTGGTGGAAGTTTAGTAGGCCTCTGGTCTTTGCCACCAGAGGTGATATATATATATAATATATATATATATAATATATATATATATATATATATATATATATATATATATATATATATATATATATATATATATATATATATATATATATATATATATATATATATATATATATATATATATATATATATATATATATATATATATATATATATATATATATATATATATATAATATAATAAATACAGCCATATATAATAGCCCTATAATTCTTCGGTGAAGCTGCATTTATCTGCCCTTTTCATAATTTTAGTTGTAAGTTTTGATACGTGAATTAAAACAATTAATCTTGTTTTACGGTCATAATTCTTTAGTGTTGGAATAACTCATTACTCTTTCGAAATTCTCATTATTATTATCATTAGTAATATCAGAATCATCAGTAATAGCAAGGTACTGTCATGTACAAGTTATGAATGGATAATATAGCTTGTCGTAATAGAATTATGATTATTATTATTATTATTATTATTATTAT
>SEYY01022521.1:0-2500 GCA_009176605.1 Armadillidium nasatum
AGACTCTATCGAAGGCTTTTCGATATGTCTAGGGCCACAGCGAAGAATTCACCGAACCACCGAAGAGAGAAGGACCAAGATTCAAAAAGAAGTTAAAGTAGATCACCAGTTGAGCTTCCTTTACGAAAGACATACTGGCGATCAGATATAAGATTAAAAGAATTGAGGTTTTTCCAAATCTTCCTGTTAAGGATCGATTCTAAACTTTAGAAAAAATTAAAATTAAAATGATTATTTCGGAGAAAAGAAAAGAAGAAACAATATGTTCTATTTTGGAGTTTAAGGAGTCAAAGAATTTTTTATAGTCTGTAGAATTAGGTGATAAATAGACAGAACAAATAAATTTAGTTGTAGAATTGCAAGATAGCTTTAAGCCGTAAGGTAAAGAATTCAGAAGACTCCAAATTAGAGACACGAGAACAAACAACATCGTTTCGCACATAGGCTCAACATCCGCCTTTGGCTCTAAAGTCTAAACTGAGGATAGAGACAGTAGGAGGTAACAGAATAAGGTTTCCAGTCAGCGCACCAAGGCACCTGAATTTCGGTTAAGAACAAGAGACGAGCTTTAGAAGAAGAGAGGTGGTGTTTGACAATTGGTAAATTAGAAAAAAATTCCGAATATTGAAGAAATTAATGAAAAAAAAGACTGTACACAAGGGCAAGTCTGACACGAATTCATGGCGGCACCATACCCATCATCGGAGGACACCAACTCCCTAGCGATAATGGGGTGAGCGGTGAATGATGGGCAGCTTTTTGTTTCGCCATTTTCTGTTTTGTTTAAAAACGCAATGTATGAGTAAGTGCTAGTAAATCACTGGGATGGAGAGGTAATAAGAGCATGGACACTCCAATATGAGATGAAGATATACTAGAGACTAGAGAATATATATATTATATATATATTATATATATATATATATATATATATATATATATATATATATATATATATATATATATATATATATATATATATATATATATATATATATATATATATATATATATATATATATATATATATATCTCAGTTCCACAAAATTTCAAATTGTAGACATAACTAATGACGCCATTGGATATTCGGAACAACACGTCATGAAATACCATGACGTAATATAAAAAAATGACGTCATGAGATTAATTGGAAATTGGGAACGTTGGAACTTTGCCCTAAGTATTCGATTGGCAAACTTTGTCTTACGAGACTTTGGTATATTTGCTAAATTGCTTCGAACTCGGACGCTCAATTAACAAAACAAACAAGGGACACGAGGCACAAGTTTATTTTTTATATTAATAATAATGATAATAATAATAATAATAATAATAATAATAATAATAATAATAATAATAATAATAATAATAATAATAATAATAATAATAATAATAATAATAATAATAATAATAATAATAATAATAATAATAATATAACAAAATTAAAAAAAGTTGCCACAACCTGAAAAGTTTAGTACAAACAAACAACAACACACACACACACACACTAAACCACATCTTCTACACACTCAGACTAAGTTGCTACACTTTGAAATATCTAACACACTCACATACATATATTCAAATCCATCCAACGCGCTCTCAGGAGATGCACATTTAAGGCCACAGAAATAGTAGACAAAGTGTGTTAAAATTTCTCGAGAAAAAAATTTTTTTTTCACTTTAAAATTGGAATCTTTGAATTATTTTAAATAATGAATGACGTTTTTACTTAAGCCCCGCCCCTTCCCTCAATTTCATCAACCTCCTCCTTTCTGAACCCTCAACTATAACCCCTCCTATTAAAAGGAAAATTTTAGGAATAAAAAAAATTTGACAGTTCTCGAAAATAAAAATTTAAAATTAATTAATTATATATATATATATATATATATATATATATATATATATATATATATATATATATATATATATATATATATATATATATATATATATATATATATATATATATATATTTAAAAAAATTATAAATTAATTTTAAAAATAAATAAATTTAAAAAAATTTAATAAATAATAAAATAAATAAAAATAAATAATAAAATAAAATTAAAAAATAAAAAATTTAAAATAATAAAAAATATTTTCAAAAATTTAATAAAAATTAATTTTAAATTTTATAAATAATTTTTAAAAAAAAATTTTTTTTTTTTTTTTTTAATTTTTTTTTTTTATTTTAAAAGGTTTTAAATTTTATTGTTATTGTCAAATGGTACAATTCTTATTTTACTTTACATATATATATATATATATATATATATATATATATATATATATATATATATATATATATATATATATATATATATATATATATATATATATATATATATATATATTATATAATAGACAGACTCAGAGAGAAGAGAAGAGAATAAAGAGAGAGAGAGAGAGAGAGAGAGAGAGGAGAGAGAGAGAGAGAGAGAGAGAGAGAGAGAGAGAGAGAGAGAGAGAGAGAAGAGAGAGAGAGAGAGAGAGA
>SEYY01022521.1:7500-12500 GCA_009176605.1 Armadillidium nasatum
ATAGCAGGTAAGATGGACTGTTCAAAAACTTTCGTTTCAAAATAAAATAGAAATTTATTATAGAGACTTGATATTCTATTTGTCCGTTTTCTATCTGAAGATAGATGTTGGCGAAGATAAGTTTTTCTATCTGAAGATAGATGTTGGCGAAGATAGGTGTCTTCATCGATTTATACTAGAACAGAACCAGTGACCAATTTGTGCTTTTTGAATTTTTTCTTTTTATTTCAACTAATTACTGAAAGCTTTGAAGCTTCGGTGATGGTCCAATGAACCAGCCTCAAGCTCCTAGTTCCGGAGAAGGTCTAATGAACCTGCCCCAAGCTCCGAGTTCCGGAGAAGGTCCAATGAACCTGTCCAAGTTCCGAGTTCCGGAGAAGGTCCAATGAACCTGCCAAAGTTCCGAGTTACGGAGAAGGTAATGAACTTGCCCCAAGCTCCTAATTCCGGAGAAGGTCCAATGAACCTGCCTAAGTTCCGAGTTCCGGAGAAGGTCCAATGAACCTGCCTAAGTTCCGAGTTCCGGAGAAGGTCCAATGAGCCTGCCCCAAGTTCCGGAGATTTCTAAATAAATCCTGCTCCAGGTTCCGGAGTCCTTATAAATCTTAAGCTCCAACTCCCCGGGGCTAAAAAAGAAGTTACAACAGATCCTCTCCAGTTACCACGACGAAAAATGCTACAGGGCCCCGGACCAGGAAATGACCCAACCTGAATTTGCCTTATTATTATTATTATTATTATTATTATTATTATTATATATATATATATATATATATATATATATATATATATATATATATATATATATATATATATATATATATATATATATATATATATATATATATATATATATATATATATATATATATATATATATATATATATTATATATATATATATATATATATATATATATATATATATATATATATATATATATATATATATATATATATATATATATATATATATATATATATATATATATATATATATATATATATATATATATATATATATATATATATATATATATATATATATATATATATATATATATATATTATATATATATATATATATAATATATATATATATATATATATATATATATATTCAACATTGACCTATTTTTTTATGATTAGTCAAACCTTAATGTAATTAATCTCTTTTACAAGTACTGACGTCATCAACATACTATGACGTGATGAAAATAAGTTTGTCACGTGACTAATTTAAACGCGATAAATTAATCTGAAAGAAATATGACTATTTAAAATAGAAACTATATTTTTTTTAATTATTGATTTTAGTGACTTTAATTACATTTCAGAACGTCAAGGAAATAATTTAAAAGTAATCTTAAAATTATTTTACATTTCTGAAATATGACGTCATTTAATTTGTGACGTAATCAATGTAAATTTTGACGTCATCAATGTAAATTTTGTGACGTAAGTAATGTGATGAGAAGCAATTAAAATTTTCTATCCAAGTCTTTCTAGTAATTTTAAATAAGAAATTGTTATTGTAGACTCAACGTAATAAGGAGGATTATTAGATATTACAAAATGATGGATTGTATTTTTAAAATTCGAGGAGCAACAAAATTATTTGGTATACTTTACTTTTTTTTCTTTTTTAAATTTTAATTTCAATTTTTTTTTTTTTTTTATTTTTTTTTTTTTTTTTTTTTTTTTTTTTTTTTTTTTTTTTTTATTTATATTATATATATATATATATATATATATATATATATATATATATATATATATATATATATATATATATATATATATATATATATATATATATTAATTTAAAAAACACTTTTTTGAGAGCATACAAGATCTCGTCTACATACATTAATCTCTCTAATGAATTAGGACTTCCTAAAAACACTATTTCTAAAGAATGGATTCACAGAATTCATAATTGATAAAGTATTTAGGAATCAACTTAATTTAAAATTTCTTCAGAAATCCTCTACTGTATTAACAGTACCAAAAGATACCCTCTATATGAAATACTAGGGATGGAGCGATACCAAAATTTTTACCGATACCGATACCGATACCTAAAAATTCCCAGAAGCCGATACCCGATACCTGAAAATATGCCGATACTTGCCGATACTACTACCGATACCACTACCGATACCGATACTTTACTCCTATACAATTTTTTTGCCGATACCGATACCGATACTGAAAAGGCCGATACCGATACCGATACTGTACTGGTATCGGAAAATATGCCGATACCGATACTTCACTCCATCCTAGAAATTACCTTTCTGGGGAGAATGAGCTGTGAAATTGAAAGCAGAATTAAATGCATCTTTTAAAACAAATTACCCTCAGTTCAAATTCAAATTAGTTTTCTCGAATGAAAATAAAATTGGAAGGTTCTTCAAAGTTAAAGAAAAACTTCCCTTACTTTTATACTCATCAGTGATATACAAATACAAATGTGGTGACTGGGATGCCACCTACATAGGAAAGACTACACGAAGTCTTTATATTCGCAATGCTGAGCATAAGAGTATCTCTTATAATTATTATTCGGCCGTATATATATTATTATATATATTATATTCTGCCATTAACTCTCATTCTCTTCAAAATGATCATCCTATACAGGATTCAAAATTTTATTATTTTGGACTCTGAATATGAACTTGAAATTCATAAATATTTTCTTTCAAAAATATATATATATATATATATATATATATATATATATATATATATATATATATATATATATATATATATATATATATATATATATATATATATATATATTAATAAAAATAATACAGGCCTAACTGATAGATGGATCGACGTTGCCGTGAGATACCTAAATCTCAATAATTATATAAATCACACATCCTTATATATTTGACACCACGCTCCACTTTTGAATGAAAACTTGCGTTCGAAAAATGTTTCTGCTATTGAAGTAGTGTATTTGTTTGTTCTTTGGTCGTACGCTTTATTGTTTATTTCTACATAATAATTTTCTTTCATTTTTTTTATTGATATAAGTTTTATGTAATATTTTTTTCAAAATTTTTTTTTTATATATGTCGTAATTTTATTTAATATTCTTCATTATGATCCTAGCCTTGATAATGGGTAGAAGTATAGAATAAACGAAATTAGTCGGCAATGAATTCTGTTTTCAATTATTTTAGCGATTATTAAATTCGGTCTCAAGAATGGAGGTCCTGTCACTATATATATATATATATATATATATATATATATATATATATATATATATATATATATATATATATATATATATATATATATATATATATATATATATATATATATACAGGATGATGTGCGTTTCACAGAATCGATGTTATTTTGTTTTTCGTTGAATGAGGAAATAAGTTGGTATGCCTGAAAGTAATAACTAAAGTTTTTTAACAAATATGTAACCTGAATATGACATCCGATCCACACTAACAATACATTCAAAAAATATTAACAGAACAAATGCATACAATCTATATAGAATTAAACGTAATATATAAATAAATATATTATTATATATTATAAATAATACTAACACTTTATTAATAGATTATAGTCATTAAAAATAATTGAAAAGGGGTTAATAAAACAAAAATACGTAGTAAAGAAGGAATATATACGTAATAAAATAAATAACAAAAATAAAAAAAATAAAAATAAATGTAAGTTTTTAAAAACCTGCAAAGAGACTATAAAAACATATATATACATACATTTTTTTTCTATTAGGTTACGTCTATAAAAATAAAAACAACCATGAATGCCGTTACAATGTTACTGTAACGTCTTTATAACGGTGTCGTTATATCATTATAGGAATGGAGGCCTCATTAAAGAACCAATTCAATTGTTACTTCCTATCATCGAAGCCCTAATTTAATTTTCTGTTCATTTTCTTTCTTTTTTTATATTCTCAAGAAAACAAATATTTAAAATAGTTTCTTTTTTTTTAATAAGAAACAAACTTGTTTTTAATTAACACTCACTAGATTATATTTGCTATATATGTATTTTATGGTATAGGAAAAAGTATGGGGTTTAAAAGTTTAGAAGCTTCACTGTTAATTTTTGAAAAATAAAAGTAATTTTAGAATCCGGTTAATATATATATATATATATATATATATATATATATATATATATATATATATATATATATATATATATATATATATATATATATATATATATATATATATATATATATATATATATATATATATATATATATATATATATATATATATCTTTTGCTATTTCTGAAACTCTGAACACAAACAAAAATAATATAGCCGGAATTTCATCAATTATTAAAATTGTAATTAATAATACTAACAATAATACCTACAGTGCAATGAAAATAATAATAATAATGATAATAATAATAATAATAATAATAATAATAATAATAATAATAATAATAATAATAACTAAGCAAAAAAAAGTTGCAGGAGTAAAACTAATAAATGCGAATAGATTTTTTTGTTATGTATGCTACTTTATATGTACGCATATTTTTAATAAGGTAACATGTATAACACATACAATTACATATACGTACATACATACATAAATATAAACAAACGCTTAATATAATCATACATATAAAAAAACATATATACATACATATAAACAAACACTTAATATAATCATACATATTAAACATACATAAACATACATGAAATTATGCATAAAAACACATACATACATGCAAACATGCATACATACATTGTAAAAGAGAATTGTATTAAAAATAAAAATTTCCAAATGCTATAATACTAATTGGTGTCTTATTACAGAACTCAAAAGTTTCTCCCCCCTCAATCCCCCAATCTATTCCATCCTCCCCCAAATCCCATATTATTAAAATCTCCCATAACTCCCCCCCCTCTCGACCCCTTTCCTTTCTATTAATAATGAACCGATAATGAACTTAAAAAACTAAAA
>SEYY01022521.1:17500-22500 GCA_009176605.1 Armadillidium nasatum
ATATATATATATATATATATATATATATATATATATATATATATATATATATATAGGCCCTACGTGTTTCACTGGCTTAAAAAATTTTAGAATCTGAAAAGTTGGTACTACTCATAAATAAATATTTGATTTTAATAAATTTCCTAAATAGACGCTGTTTTTTTTTTTTTTTTAAAATAATTTATTTATTTTTTTTTATTTTTTTTTTTTTTTGTAAATTAATTTAAATATTATTTTTTATTAATTAAACCAGTACGAATCCTCTGATTTTTTTTTTTTTTTTTTTTTTAGTAACAAAATGAGTGATTGCAATTTAAATTAACTTGAAAATATTAAAGATGAAACTGACGGTGTGCGATTTTTTACAAAATCAACATTGTTCCTAATTTTATGTAATAATCGGCATTCAATGTTGCTTTCAACAAGCAAAGGAAATAAATATTGTCTTTGGCTGGGTCAAAAGTACATGTGCATTGTGAAAATCTCTGTTCGCAAGGATACTTTATTACAAAGGAATAAACTTAGTTTGAAAGAAATCATTAAATTTATTTATTTGCGATCGAAGGAAAGACGAATTGCGCATTTCTGATAAATCAATCATTGATTTCAACAATTATTTTAGAGAGGTTAGTATTAAGAAATTAAAAAAAAAAAAAGTTCAAGATTTTTGCATTATATTTATTCTAACGGTATATAATATGTTGTTATTCGCTTACGTTAGCTTACGTTTCAGTTAGGCTGAGTTGTTAGGTTAGGTTATGTTAGGTTAGGTTAGGTTAAGGTTAGCTTACGTTAGGTTAGGTTAGGGTTACGTTAGGTTAAGGTTAAATTAAGGTTAGGTTAGGTTAAGGTTAGCTTATGGCTCAGTTATGTTATGCTAGGTTAGGTTAGAATATGACCTTTAGGTTGATCACTATTTCTTATTCTTAGGTTTATGCATGCTCCGTCTCGCATTTCGAACCCATTAGTGGAGAAAACTTCACTGTGGAAATAAATGAAACGTTTTTTTCAAATTAGGAAATACACCAAAAGGCGTCCTCTTCCTGGGGTGTGGGTTTTTGTCGTATATATATATATATATATATATATATATATATATATATATATATAATATATATATATATATATATATATATATATATATATATATATATATATATATATATATATATATATATTATATAATTATATATATATATATATATATATATATATATATATATATATATATATATATATCCCTTATCAACGTTATATAATTAATTCATTTTTATGTGAAGCGTTAAAAGTATAATATTATAATTCTTTTTCTTATCATTTCATTCAACCAATATTTTCCTTAGCTATAATCGCACTTACCATTGTCTAAAGATACTTAGGCAATTACGTTTTTTCCTCCTATCTTTTACATTTTCTATATTGTAAGTTTAAAAGTTTATTTGTTGACTCTTAAACTTGAATATTTTATGTTTAATTTAATTACCACAATTAAACAATCCGTATTCAAAGGATTTTTCAGGTCACTTCGTGATTAAAATATGAAAATGGCGCAAATATATTAGTTATTTATAATAATATTCAAACTCCTGCTTAATATTTCAAAGAATAGTTTCTTGTATAAGTAAGCTACAGGCTAATTTATATATTTAATGAAATTAGATGCATAAATATATATACATACGTGGAATATACACAATTACATATAAAACAGGTTCGTATTTTCTTCCGAAAAGAATAAAAGTGTGCCAAATCTAAATTAAATATAAAAAATTCCCGGATTGTGTAGTTATTTTGAAATATATTTTTAATTAATTAAAGAGCGCTATACCCAAAGCGTCGACAGGGAAAATAGTCGAGAGGTCAAAGGAGAGACACTTTTGAAAAAAATTCGCAGGTGAATTTATAGCAACATTTTTGATTTAAAACTATATAATTTACAATAATTTTACTCTACATTCCTAATTATTAATTTCATAGTATAAATAAGAAGGATTTTATTTGTCAACAGGGAAAAAAAAATTTTTTTTTTAAATTATTTGTTCTTTCTTATAACCTATCCCAACATTTTCTTGCTCTCGCCTCATAGAGGCGAAGGCAGAGGAAGAAACTTTAATTTCTAATATCCTTTATCTTTTAATTAAAATGTGAACTTTAAAGTTGGCAACGTTGTTCGGGCTCCTTGAGTCCCTTCAATGTATTTCTAATGCGAATTTTATATTTGGCACCATTGTTTTTGCCTCCCATGAAGCTCTCTCTCTCTCTCTCTCTCTCTCTCTCTCTCTCTCTCTCTCTCTCTCTCTCTCTGTTTCTCTCTGTCTCTCTCTCTCCTCTCTCTCTCTCTCCCTCCCTCTCTCTCTCTAGCTTTTTTTAAGCAAATAGAATATGTCCTTCCAGAAATAGGGAAAATTTTCAAGTCTAATAGGCTGACTTGAAAGCAACCACAAAGAGAGATGTATGATTTAATAGGGAGGCAAAGCAATGTTGCCAAATATAAATAAAATTCGCATTCCAAGTATAGAAATGAGACTGAACGATGTGCCAAATTTAAAATCCCATACTAAGCATTACTATAAACTTTGTATCTGAAATTAACATCTCATTTTATCAATCTCTGAAGTGAGAATATGACAACATAAAAAGATAAGTTTATTCCTATTAAAGTCCTAAATAGTAATGAAAGTAATTTTTTAAAATTAATATAAAACAAAGTTTGTAAAAAAAAAAATAAATAAAAATTATATATATATATATATATATATATATATATATATAATATATATATAATATATATATATATATATATATATATATATATATATATATATATATTATATATATATATATATATATATATATATATATGTGTGTGGGTGCAATATTAATTCTAATCCTGCAGAATATGCGCAAAAATATATTGTATTTTTCCTTCATTTGATGAGCAATTCATGAACTTTTTATAATCATTTTTAATGAGTTCATAAAAATAATGAGAGAGAGAGAGAGAGAGAGAGAGAGAGAGAGAGAGAGAAAGTGAACGCATATTGAGGGAAAGATAACGTTAGAGAGAGAGAGATATATATATATAATAGATATAATAATATAAATAAAAAAAAAAAAAAAAAAAAAAAAAAAAAAAAAAAAAAAAAAAAGAGAGAGAGAGAGAGAAGAAACAGATACAGTTAGCAGAGATGACAAGGTAATATGGAGATTGAAGGAGGAAGAGGGAGAGGGAGGGAGGGAGAGAGAGAGAAAAGGAAAGATATACAGTGAGCAGAGATGACGAGGTAATAAGGGGATTGAAAGAATGAAGAGAGAGAGAGAAGAAAACGGATACAGTGAGCAAAAATGACAAGGTAATAAGGGATTAAAAGAATGAATAGAGCGAGAGAGAGAGAGAGAGAGAGAGAGAGAGAGAGAGAGAGAGAGAGAGAGAGAGAGAGAGAGAGAGAGAGAGAGAGAGAGAGAGAGAGAGAAAATATGTTTTATTCGTTCCAAGCGAACGCACCAATTACATTCAATAAATATTCACGCATCATATGAACTTCATTGATGGAAATTTTGATCAAGACAAATTGGCTTATAAATTGATAATACGAAACGAAAAAAGTAAATCTTAAAAGAAATTGACAGAAGAAGCGTTAGGAACAGAAGATAGAAACTGGAATATTTATTTATTAAAGGAAGGGAGTTACTGCCTACGAACCAACTTACTGGAACATTTATTAATATCAAACAGATTATATAGTCCTTGTTCAGATTGAAAAATATTAAAATACAAATTTTTTAATGTTTACTTAGAAAGAATAATATCTATCAGGAACTAAAATGAAGGAAGATATCGCCTATGAACAGATGGATACAAATCTGTCAGCAAACCTAATCAAAAGAATATCATTTAAAAACAAACAGGAAGGATCTATCAGTAAACAGTGTCACTAAGGACATTATCTTAATTTAGACAGAAAGATCTATCAGTAAACAGCGTCACTAAGGACATTATCATATATTAGACAGGAAGATCTATCAGATAACAATGTCACTAGGGACATTATCTTAATTTAGACAGAAAGATCTATCAGTAAACAGTGTCACTAGGACATTATCAATTTAGACAGAAGATCATCATACCTTAATTTAGACAGGAAGATATCAATAAACAGTTTCACTAAGGACATTATCTTAATTTAGACAGGAAGATCTATCAGTAAACAGTGTCACTAAGGACATTATCTTAATTTAGACAGGAAGATCTATCAATAAACAGTTTCACTAAGGACATTATCTTAATTTAGACAGGAAGATCTATCAGTAAACACTGTCACTAAGGACATTATCTTAATTTAGACAGGAAGATCTATCAGTAAACAGTGTCACTAAGGACATTATCTTAATTTAGACAGAAAGATCTAAGTAAACAGTGTCACTAGGGACATTATCAAGACAGGAAGATCTATCAGTAAACACTGTCACTAGGGACATTATCTTAATTTAGACAGAAAGATCTACCAGTAAACAGTGTCACTAGGGACATTATCTATTTAGACAGAAGATCTATCAGTAAACAGTGTCACTAGGACATTATCTTAATTTAGACAGGAAGATCTATCAATAAACAGTTTCACTAAGGACATTATCTTAATTTAGACAGAAATATCAGAAACACTGATACTATCATTTAGACAGGAAGATAAAAACAGTGTCACTAAGGACATTATCATAATATTAGACAGGAAGATCTATCAGATAACAATGTCACTAGGGACATTATCTTAATTTAGACAGGAAGATCTATCAGTAAACAGTGTCACTAAGGACATTATCTTAATTTAGACAGGAAGATCTATCAGTAAACACTGTCACTAAGGACATTATCTTAATTTAGACAGGAAGATCTATCAGTAAACAGTGTCACTAAGGACATTATCTTAATTTAGACAGGAAGATCTATCAGTAAACAGTGTCACTAAGGACATTATCTTAATTTAGACAGGAAGATCTAT
>SEYY01022521.1:30000-42243 GCA_009176605.1 Armadillidium nasatum
AATATAAGTCTAGCTGTTATACCACAATTATTATTATTATTATTATTATTATTAGTAGTAGTAGTAGTAGTAGTAGTAGTAGTATTATTAGTAGTAGTAGTAGAAGTCAGGACTAATAATGACTAATAGTTCCTATTGTGTGACAATTTATTTAATTCATCCATATTAACGTCATTTCCTATTAAGAGGCATTTTCTTACTTGGAGGAACCTCCATTAGGGTTTGAACCCTTCTCTCTTAATAATCCACCTCAAAATTAAAACGTTCCATATAAATCCTCTCATCATTCAATCTAGGGTTGGCCGAGCACAGGACTTTTCCGTATCGCACCACCCGTCATTCATTACTCACCGCACCAGAATTTTCCGTACCGCACCACCATTCATTCATTTGCACCACACTGGATTTTCTACCGCACCACCAGTCATTCATTTCGCACCGCACCGGAATTTTCCGTACCACAACACCAGTCATTCATCTCGCACCGCACTGGAATTTTCCGTACCACGAAGCAAAATGCAATGCACCGCACCAAAAGCTAAACTAAGCTCAAATTATGAATTAATTAATCAATTATGAAAACAAAACAAAACAAACAAACATTATTATTATGAATATTATTATATTTATATTATAAGCAAATATTATTATGAATTAATTAATCAATTATGAATATCTGCACACCGCAAACTAACAAAACAAACAAAGCAACATTAATTAATTTATTGACGTAAATATTTAAACGTACGACTAACATGATGCAGACAATCCTTTGATAATTAAAAGGATAATTTAATTACAATATATATATATATATATATATATATATATATATATATATATATATATATATATATATATATATATATATATATATATATATATATATTGTTTGCGTAATATCATTCGTTAGTAAAAATAGCATAAAAGATTTGGATTAGATATAATTATTTTTATAATTGTTTTTCAATTAAGATTAAAATATTTTATTGGGACGTGCATAAGCACCAGCCGCACCCCATTGTTGTCACTTCTTTTGATATATATATATATATATATATATTATATATATATATATATATATATATATATATATATATATATATATATATATATATATGTAAATTGGCGAATGGACAAAGGATTATCGTAGGATACAGTAACAGTGGTGCGGTGAGCACCAGGGCCAAGCCCCACGCACCGCACCGTACCACACACCGCTCTCTCTCTCTCTCTCTCTCTCTCTCTCTCTCTCTCTCTCTCTCTCTCTCTCTCTCTCTCTCTCTCTCTCTCTCTCTCTCTCTCTCTCTCTCTCTCTCTCTCTCTCTCTCTCTCTCTCTCTCTCTCTCTCTCTCTCTCTCTCTCTCTCTCTCTCTCTCTCTCTCTCTACCAGATATGACTCTTTGTAGCACTTAGCTCTTTCTTCATGTAACAAATAACTCATATAAATTTTTAATTTCCATATATATATTATAATATATATATATATATATATATATATATATTATATATATTATATATATTATATATATATATATATATATATATATATATATATATATATATATATACAATTAAGCCTGATAAGAATGCGGTAATTGAGTCACTTTCCACCGTCCTACTACGTATTATTCCAATATTATTTATAATAATGACTGAAAACTCGAGGATGGGGGGGGGTTACAACCCCATAAACCCCTCCCCTTACCTATTGCCCTGATTTTCCAAGAAAAAAAAATATATAGATTATATAAGTTATAAATTACATGATCTTGATTGGAAATTTTTTTAATTTAAAAAAAAAAATAAAAAAAAAAAAAATAAAAAAAATAAAAAAATAAAAAAATAAAAAAATAAAAAATAAATAAATAAAAATTGGTTTCGAAAAAAATTTTGCAACTGTTATGCGGGTAAATAAATTGGCGCCAAAAAATGTAATTTATTAAGGTTAAGGAAATAAACAAATTGGCGCATTGGCGCCAAAAAAATATGCATATTAAACTGTTAAGTAAATTGGCGCGAATTTTTTTTACATATTCATTAGACTGGTAAAGCAAATTGGCACAAAAAATTTTAATTTCTTTAAACATGTAAATTAAATGGCATGAAATATATAAATCAACTAATTGTATATATATATATATATATATATATATATATATATATATATATATATATATATATATATATATATATATATATATATATATATATATATATATATATATATATATATATATATCAGGGGTTTCCAACTCTTTTTTGCTTGTGGGCTCCCCCCCCTCCCGAATAAGTCCTAACCTTACATATGTGAGCCCCCACATTACTAAATAACTCATATATATATATATTATATATATATATATATATATATATATATATATATATATATATATATATATATATATATATATATATATATATATATATATATATATATATATAATATTCCTAAATTAAATATTTGTAGGTTAATAAAAGCTAATTGTGGACCCCCTCAAAGTTTCTGTGGTCCCCTGGGGGTCCATATGGACCCTCTCAACTGTTATGAGGTCCCCTGGGGTCCATGTGGATCCTGGTTGGTAAACGCTGGACTTGAGTACTTATTTCCAACCCCTCCAGCCCCCCTTTATATAAGAAAACTTTTTTATATTTTCCAAACAAGTTTCTTAAACACTAAAAAAATTCTAAAAAATTTTTTTTATATTTGGGACATTTTGTAAAAAAAAGTAAAAATAAAAATAAATAAATAAAATAAATCGGGACATATACCGTTACCGTGGCACAACGTAGAGGAGTTAAGTCACGTGCTTCAAGGCGTTGGTTCGATTCCTCATGTGGATCCATTGTAAATTAAAAATATATTCCTAGAAATTTCCCATCCTCGAATATAGCAATGTCACTAATGTGCGAAATGAAAAAAAAAAAATGAAATTTCATGTGCGTAAAAACTGGGACATATGATATTGGAATGTTTTTGAAAATTAGGGCATGCGAAAATTAACGCATTTCAAAACTGGGACACATGAAATTGGGACATACGAAATTGGGTATATTTCAAAACTGGAATATACGAAATTGTTAGCATATTCGGAAACTGGAACATACGAAAATTGGGGCATAATTCGGACATACGAAATTGGGGCATACTTCAAAACTGGAACATACGAAATTGGGGCATAATTGGAAATTCGGACATACGAAATTGGGGTATATTTCAAAACTGAAACATACGAAATTGGGACATGCGAAATTGGGGTATATTTCAAAACTGGAACATACGAAATTGGGACATAATTTAGAAATTCGGACATACGAAATTGGGGTATATTTCAAAACTGAAACCTACGAAATTAGGACATATTTGAAAATTTGGATATATTTATTCAAATAGATGAAGAGTCTGATATGAACTTGTTACTTTCAAATCAGACGTTATATTAAAAGGGGTTTTCCATTTTAAAATACAATTGGTATTACTATACAGTATGTGCCATATGTGGTCCACGTTTGTACTTAATTGATACAAATGCATGATACACAATCATATATCTACGTATCCCCCGTCCATATGTGGTAGGAAAGTAAATAAAAAATTACTAAATAACTTATATATATATATATATATATATATATATATATATATATATATATATATATATATATATATATATATATATATATATATATATATATATATATATATATATATATATATATATATATATATTGGCTTTCGGCGCTCGAGGTCTACTGGTGATATACTTTTCTATCTCAAAGATCTATGGTCAATCTTTTCTCATTTGAAATCTGCTCCCTCCTTTGCATCTAGAGTTGCCTCTCATCTTCATCTTTCCGATTCCATTCTTGCAGATCTGGAAAGAATTTCCCAGAGGGGTCGTCTCAACTTCTAGAAATCTCCCTCTCAAAGACACCACCTAACTTTTCTATTTCGATGGTTCTGCCATCTCTCCTGTTGGAGAGATGTCTTGGAAACCTCACATCACAATGGTTGTTAGGGCGGCCTCAAAGAAGCTGAGAGTTCTGTTTAGAGTGCGAGAATTATTCCTTCTTCGCAGTTACACCAATTACACAAGGATCTCATCCTCTCTTGTATTTAGTATTGCTCTCATATTTGGGGTGGCTCAGGTTTCACCCGTCTTTTGGATAGGGTTGAGTCAAAGGCTAAAAGACTTATAAACCGTTCCGCTCTTACAAATTCGCTTGACCCTTTAACTATGCAACGTGACGTTGGTGCCCTGTCTATTTTCTATAGATTAATACAGCGGCAAATGCTTTAGGGAACTGTCCACTCGCATACCTTCACCTTTACGGCGTCCTCGTAGCACAAGAAGTGCATTGTCGGAACATAAAATTTTGTGTAAACATAGGCAACTCTAGGCTTGTTCGCTGTGGTGCCTCCTCCTTTCCAGCCACCCCTGTTTTGTGGAATTCTCTCCCATCTCCTGTGTTTCCTGCTGAATTTAATCTCTATTCCTTTAAATCCCACGTCTGTGCTCACCTACGAAATTTGCGTTAGGTGGGGATTGTGGGTTGTTTTATCTTTTCCATTGCTCTAACACCCCCTCCTTGAATAGGGCTCTGCCCGTGAGCGGTGTGGTGTAATATATATATATATATATATATATATATATATATATATATATATATATATATATATATATATATATATATATATATATATATATATATATATATATATATATATATATATATATATATATAACAAAAAAATTTACCGTCTATAAAGAAATAAAAAGGAAGTAACAAGCAAAAGGAATACAATCATACATTTTTTGCGCCTCACGTTTGTTTGTTTGTTTTTTTTTTTTTCTTTTTTCTCTCTTTTATCTAACTCTTTTTCAGGTGTTCATACATATTATGTCTCATCTATATGCATAGTTTAATGTATTCAACAATATTTGACAATGGGCGCCTACGTACCGTATAAACTGCATCGCTAAAGTAAACTGATTTATTTCTTAGGCCTTGCATATATACTGTATGTATATATATATATATATATATATATATATATATATATATATATATATATATAATATATATATATATATATATATATATATATATATATATATATATATATATATATATATATATATAAAGGTATTTCTGTAAACCTATACTCCCTCCCCCTTCTCTTCATTCTATGCCCATGTATGTTATAATAATAATAATAATAATAATAATAATAATAATAATAATAATAATAATAATTTCACGTTCAAAATTATACCTTGCCTTGGAAACTTATTGTCTCATTAAATATATATGAGTATAAACAATGGAGTCAAAGGGTTCACAAAAATTCTTATGGGAGGGTGGGGGTCTGACCTAGAACCCCCCCCCACCCCTGTCTCCTAACTCATACTAAGTCTGTGTTTGTGTTTGTGTGTGATTCACATTAGTAAAAATATAGCTTATATGACAAGTTATTCAAGTAAATGTGATAACACAACCATGTCCCATTTTAAGTTTTAAAAAAAAAAAAAAAAAAAAAAAAAAAAAAAAAAAAAAAAAAAAAAAAATTCTAAGGGTGAATATATTCAAATTTACGAAACACACACATACACAGTACATAAATACAGACTATACATACAGACACATATACACAGTACATACATACAGACCATACATACATACACAATACATACATACAGACACACATAGAGTACATATATACAGACAATTCATACAGACACACATACACAGTACATACATACAGACACATACACAGTACATACATACAGACACATACACAGTACATACATACATGCACACATTCACAGATATTCACAAAGTTACAAAAAAAAATAAAAGTAAATAAAAAATTATGACAAATTCCCTTTCTTGATAAACTGCTTCCTCACCCCCACATTTTTTGACCTCCCTCCCCCTCCCCCATTCCGAAATATTTCCTTATCTGTAGATGGCACTCCGCTGGCATCTCCTTGACACCATATTTATGTTCATTCTCAAGATCTACTTTCCATTCTTTATTAACCTCGTGCTTTATTATTATTATGATTATTATTATTATTATTATTATTATTATTATTATTATTATTATTATTATTATTATTATTATTATTATTATTATTATTATTTTTATTATTATTCTATTAATTATCATTATTCTAGTTATTATTATTATTCTATTGTTATTATTATTACTCTATTATTATTATTATTATTATTATTATTATTATTCTATCATTATTCTATTATTATTATTCTATCATTATTATTATTATTATTATTATTATTATTATTATTATTATTATTGTTTATAACAAAAATAACACAAAACCATAGAGACCATTGACTGAGTGATGCATTTCCAAGGGTTAAATAATAATAATAATAATAATAATAATAATAATAATAATAATAATAATAATAATAATAATAATAATAATAATAATAATAATGAAATTTAATAACAAATAATATTTAATAATAACTAGTAATAACAATAATAATAATTATAAAAAATTTAAAAAATAATAATAACGTAGAAAGAAAATCTTTAAAAAATAGTTCTCAAAAATCACCATATATATATATATATATATATATATATATATATATATATATATATATATATATATATATATATATATATATATATATATATATATATATATATATATATATATATATATATATTATATATATATATATATATATATATATATATATATATATAAATATATATATATATATATATAATATATATATATATATATATATATATATATATATATATATATATATATATATATATATATATATATATATATATATATATATATATATATATATATATATATATATATATATATATATATATATATATATATATATATATATATATATATATACTTTAGAAAAGACTTTGTGAATAGAAGAAATGAAAAACACGTTTTTTCTTGTTTGAATATGTTGAACACGTGACTATTTCACCGGACAAAGAATTACTTCTCAACTTTTTTAAACCTTTCCCCTCCACCTCCACCCCCCTCTTCTCACCTCCTTTACACATTTCCTCACCCATCCCCCTTTTTCTCACCTCCTTTCTCCTAATTTTATGCTTTTGTTATTTCCTCCTTCCCCCTTCCCTTAGTATTTTTGTTATTTCCCCCTTTCACCCCTCCCCCCTCTCCTTAGTATTTTTGTTATTTCCCCCTTCCACCCCTCCCCCCTCTCCCTTAGTATTTGTTATTTCCTCCTTCCACCCCTCCCCCTCTCCCTTAGTATTATTCTTTCTTTCCAGTCCACTTAAATTCACTCTTCTCCTGGGTTGAGGAGCAGGTACACATTCTCACCAGTTTCGACTCCGGTTCCAACCTCGGTTTAGGTTCAAGGTCCACCATTATTTAAACTTCACTGCCCCGGTACCGGTTTTGGGCAGTCTCCGAACTCCTATATTGTATCGGATTATATATATATATATATATATATATATATATATATATATATATATATATATATATATATATATATATATATATATATATATATATATATATATATATATATATATATATATATATATATATATATAATATATATATATATATATATATATATATAATATATATATATATATATATATATATATATATATATATATATATATATATAGCAAGTGCTACTGTTTCGCTTCCACCCAAAATCTTGCACTTCGGCTCAAGCTCCACCCATTCCTTTATTTATGCCGTCTACCGTCTCATAAACTGTAGAGTGATTGATTTAGGTGCGCCGGCTCGATCCCCTAAGGGGATCCTGGGTATAAATTACCTAGAAAAGTTTCTTTCCTCGAATAGGGCACTGCCCTTGAGATGCGAACTTTTATTTTAAAAAAATCATAATAAAAAATAAAAATCGAAATTTAAATGTACTCAATAATGTAATTTAAATTTGCCCATCAATCAATAGTAATCCATCTCCTTAGTTTAAATTTAATACAAATAGTTTATATCATATATATATATATATATATATATATATATATATATATATATATATATATATATATATATATATATATATATATATATATATATATATATATATATATATATATATATATATATATATATATATATTCTCCTTACAAATAAATTAAAATAAATAAAAATTAATATTTTAATAAGAAAATTAATATTATGTAAAAATTTTAAGAAATTTCAGCTTTCCTTATTATATTCCTTTTTAAAAAAAGAATCATTCATACTTACGTTAATTATTTTAATTCCCATACACACTCACACGCACACGCCTATAAAACTTACACACACACACACACACACACACACACACACACACACACAGTACACAAGCAAGAGTGAAGTTCCTTTTAAATTTTACTTGGCAATTAGCACAAAAAAAAAGAAAAAAAAAAAACCTTTGAAATAGAAAGAATATAATTAAATATTCAAGCAGTTTCAAAGTTGTGATTTTAGAATCATATTTCTTCTTCTTAATAATAGGGGAAAAATTTTCTATACAGACTTTTTATGCATTTGTAATGACTATACAGAGAACACACACACACATACATACACACACACCTACACACACATTCACAAAATTTCAATATACTTTATCTAATGCTCGTTAAGAGGTTTTATAAATTCTTCTGAGGTACTTTGGAGAGACTTTACAGAAAGTGTTTGTAAATAACTAGGAAATGAAAATTACAGAAATGATAAGAAGGTAGAAAGAGACAGACAGACAGACAGACAGACAGACAGACAGACAGAACAAACAAACACATATTCAAGCCGGAAGAAAGAGCCTATTATTTTTGAAGTGTACAGAAATATTGACAGACATTTTTTATTGCAAACAGAAAAAGAAAAAGAAATTTAGACAGATATACATCCGTCGAACGAAAATTGAAATGGAAGATAAAAAAAATTAGACAGAAAATTTAGACAGATGTACTTTATAAATGTAATTGAAAGATGACAAATAAACAGAAATTTAGAGAAGAAAGAAACAGAAATTTAGACAAATAATTCTGATAAGCAAAATGACGAAAAAGACAGAAAAACTTATGACAAACAGAAAGAGGATGAAAGTAAACACAAATTTTGACAGGTAAAATAATAATAATAATAATAATAATAATAATAATAATAATAATAATAATAATAATAATAATAATAATAATAATAATAATAATAATAATAATAATAATAATAATAATAAATAATAATAATAATAATAATAATAATAATAATAATAATAATAATAATAATAATAATAAATAATAATAATAATAATAATAATAATAATAATAATAAAAATAATAATAATAATAAATAAATTATAATAATAGTAAAATATGTAGAAAACAAAAATGTTAAAAAAATAGACAAAAAAAATATTCAAATGAATTAATTAAAAAACGTAAAATTAATAAAATTAATTAAAAAAAATGCAAATAAATAATTCAAATCAATTTCCTGGAATTAAAAAATAAAAATAAAATTAAATTAGATGTTCCTATTGTTTAGTAGTTATATATATATATATATATATATATATATATATATATATATATATATATATATATATATATATATATATATATATATATATATATATATATATATATATATATATATATATATATATATATATATTGCCAAGTTCAATTATGTAGTGTTAATGCAAGTTAAAATAATCTAAATTTACTTTTTTATTTCCGAACTTTTTCAACATGTCATGAATATATATTAGATGTAAATAAGATATTTCAAAAAAGAAAGAAAAAAAAAGATTTGAAAAAATAGTAAAACAAAATTGAAGTTTTAAACGTACGCAAAAAATAAAAAAATTGTATTAAAGTATTCAGGCAACTTTCATTTTAATTTGTTTCTTTTGTTTAGAATCTTGAAGTATCTGGCAACAATATTTTTATTTTATTTTTTTTTCTTTTCATTTCACTTCGGAGAAGAACGGTGAAGCTCAGAAAAAGAAAAAGGTTGAGTTCTTTTTACGTAAGAGTTTCAAATTAATAGATTTATACTTTGAAAAAAAATACCTATATGAAATTTAATTTATTTATGTTGCCAATTAGTAATTTAAATAATTATTTTTACATAAAATTTAATTTATTTCCCAATTAGTATTGTAAATAATTATTTTGCAAAACGTTATCCAATTACTTTAGCCCTTGAAATTAGTTTTCAAACCTTTTCATATTGAACAATATGCCCTAAAATATATATATTATATATATATATATATATATATATATATATATATATATATATATATATATATATATATAATATATATATATATATATATATATATATATATATATATATATATATATATATATATAATAAATACTACATGAATAGTTAAATAGAAAATAACTTTAATACGCAAAAATGAAAATTGCATTATTATTATTATTATTATTATTATTATTATTATTATTATTATTATTATTATTATTATTATTATTATTATGCTCAGCATTAGACTAGCAATATAATGATTGGCCTTCTCCATAGCCTACTAGTTGTACTTTGTCTAATTTCCAGTGTGTATATGTATGTGTGTGTGTAAATGTGCGTGCGTAAGTGTGTGTGTGTGTTATTTTTTATACGAATTTAACCATATGCTATGTTTAAACGCTTCAACAGCTCGTATAAATAAGTTATATTTCTGAATTTGGGGAAATAATTTTTGTTTATTAGAATTTTCTAATAGAAATGTTCAAATGACTCATAATTCACTTATATATATATATATATATATATATATATATATATATATATATATATATATATATATATATATATATATATATATATATATATATATATAATATATTATATAATATATTCTCAAGGTCTAATAAAGGAAAAGATGGGACTAACTTGAATATTCCTTTGAAGAATCTTGCAAATTTTTCGTTGGGAATCTAAGCCGTGTTCGAAATCTCTTTTAAAAGTGTTTACGGTAGTGTCATAGTATACTATGGTAGTGTGTACAACCTGCAGGTGTATAATTGAAACACGCGATCAAGTGTTATTTTCAGACGAATATTGTACTTTCCAGTAAGCATTTTTATGAACGAATTTGGCTCAGTAAGCACCTTTTTTAAATATAAAATTAATTACGTTCAAAAGTTACGCTTTAAACAAATTCAGATCAAGCATAGACTAAGTATCTAGACCAAGGAGTGGGGCAACCACTGGCACGCGTGTCAAACGTGGCAGGCCGATAATTTTTTTATGGCACGTCAAACAATTGTTTGAATTTTTAGTTTTTTAGGGAAGCATCTTTAAGCAAGCGTGGCCCACGGAGGGCAGAGTTTTGACGTTAAAATCAGCTGTAGATTATTTGTAATAACCTTTTATTGTGCTTTAGTCATACAATGTATAAAAGTTCTTCAAATAATTAAAAAAATTTGGGTCAGAGATTCAGCCGATTTTGGTATACACTCTCAAAACGTTTGTCCACCCTGATGTAGACAATGTATCAAATTAAAAAAAAAATGATGGATTTCGTGAAACGTTTCTATTTAAATTATATGAACAAGAAAGACTATTTTAATAAAAACTGCCTATTTAAGTTTAAAAGGCTACATTAATAAAGTCTGTTTATCTCTATAAGTTTAAATATTAAACATACACTTCACAATATCAAAATATAACTACGCCAAAAACAATAACAGACAACATTCAAAATTAAGAGTTGTAGGCCTAGGCGAAGGCCTATCTTTCAAAATGCAAGTGAAATGAATTTTCTATGAGTGATGACTCAGTCATGACTCAAAATTTATTTTCAGTCCCCCATTTCTTCCCCCATCCTTTGGTATGACTCTAAGAGTCTAGACTCTAGACATACTATGATACAAACTTTAATATAAAAAAAATAATATATATATATATATATATATATATATATATATATATATATATATATATATATATATATATATATATATATATATATATATATATATATATATATATATATATATATATGTTTTTTTTAAATAAATAAATTGAAAAAATGGAAAATACCCCAAATCGTAGAAAGGAAAAGTAGTCGACAATATCATCATCACTCACGGGTCGGGGGTACGGGGGGCAGAGCCCCCCTTAGACATATGCTGGGTATAACACCCAATTTTAAGTTTTTTAGTTCATCAATTGTCGTAAAAAA
>SEYY01022522.1:0-2500 GCA_009176605.1 Armadillidium nasatum
GTCCCTTCAATATTTCACCGACCACAACTTGGGCGTAGCGTCAACATGGACCAGGTTCTATCCTGAATATAAACCGCAGTGCAAATTTTATAATTTTGATAACCACTATGATAAACCGTGGAATCTTTATTTATAATTTTCATAACTGCTAATGATGTTATAATTTCGAGGAATCGAACCCGTGAAATATTGAAGGGACTTTTCACTAGGCGATATGTCAGTAGAAGTTCTGGATTATTTCATTTTGAACCATCGGTGGAGTAGTGGTCAACACAACGGACTTCCATCTTTTGGACCCGGGTTCGATTCCTCGAAATTATAACATCATTAGCAGTTATGAAAATTATAAATAAAGATTCCACGGTTTATCATAGTGGTTATCAAAATTATAAAATTTGCACTGCGGTTTATATTCAGGATAGAACCTGGTCCATGTTGACGCTACGCCCAAGTTGTGGTCGGGAAATATTGAAGGGACTTTTCACTAGGCGATATGTCAGTAGAAGTTCTGGATTATTTCATTTTGAACCATCGGTGGAGTAGTGGTCAACACAACGGACTTCCATCTTTTGGACCCGGGTTCGATTCCTCGAAATTATAACATCATTAGCAGTTATGAAAATTATAAATAAAGATTCCACGGTTTATCATAGTGGTTATCAAAATTATAAAATTTGCACTGCGGTTTATATTCAGGATAGAACCTGGTCCATGTTGACGCTACGCCCAAGTTGTGGTCGGTGAAATATTGAAGGGACTTTTCACTAGGCGAGATATGTCAGTAGAAGTTCTGGATTATTTCATTTTGAACCATCGTTGGAGTAGTGGTCAACACAACGGACTTCCATCTTTTGGACCCGGGTTCGATTCCTCGAAATTATAACATCATTAGCAGTTATAAAATTATAAATAATGATTCCACGGTTTATCATAGTGGTTATCAAAATTATATATATATATATATATATATATATATATATATATATATATATATATATATATATATATATATATATATATATATATATATATATATATATATATATATATATATATATATTTTTTTTTTTTTTTTTTTTTTTTTTTTTTTTTTTTTTTTTTTTTTTTTTTTTTTTTTTTTTTTTTTTTTTTTTTTTTTTTTTTTATATATATATATTATATATATAATATTATATATATATATATATTATATATATATATATATATATATATATATATATATATATATATATTATATATATATATATATATATATATATATATATATATATATATATATATATATATATATATATATATATATATATATATATATATATATATATATATATATATATATATATAATATATATATATATATATATATATATCTATATATATATAATATATATATATATATATATATATATATATATATATATATATATATATATATATATATATATATATATATATATATATATATATATATATATATATATATATATATATATTATATATATATATATATATATATATATATATATATATATATATATATATATATATATATATATATATATATATATATATATATATATATATATATATTATAATATATACATAAAAATATAATAAAATAAAAAAAAAAAAAAAAAAAATATTAAAAAAATCTAAATTCAAATTTTTTTTTTTTTTTTTTTTTTTTTTTTTTTTTTTTTTTTTTTTTTTTTTTAAATAAAAAAAAATTTCAAAAATTAAATTTTTAAATAAAATTTTTTGAATGGTAACTTTGTACATTAGTAAAAATATTTAAAAATTAAATTTTAAAAAAAAAAAAAAAAAAAAAAAATTTTGAAATTTTTTATTTAATTAAAAAATTTTCAATATTAAATTTTAAATAAAATTTTTCGACAGGGAACTTGTACATTAATAAAAAAATTTCAAAATTTAATTTTAATTAAAATTATCCTATGGAGAGAAATATTTTTTGATGGCACAGTTTTCCTTATATATATATATATAATATATATATATATATATATATATATATATATATATATATATATATATATATATATATATATATATATATATATATAATATATATATATATATATATTATATATATATATATATATATATATATATATATATTATATATAATTATAATTTAAATGATTTTTGTAATGCAGTTCTGCTAATGATAATGTTTTAATAATAATAATTAATAATATAATAATTGTAATAATAATAATAATTTAATAAATAGTAATAATTGTATGTAATAAAATTAACAATAATGGTAATAATAAAAATATATAGTTTATTATTATTATTCTAATATTATATTTAATAATAATGAAAACATTCAATAATTTAAAAAATAATAATAGTAATAGTAATAAAGATAATAAAAGTAAGAATAATATTAAAAATGATAATAATAATATTAAAAAAAGATAATAATATTAAAAATGAAAATAATCTTATAATAATAATAATAATAATAATAATAATA
>SEYY01022522.1:12500-15000 GCA_009176605.1 Armadillidium nasatum
TTTTATTTCGCGTGGATTCGAATGTGAACCTTAGGGGGCATCCACAACTTCACACACACTCATATATATATATATATATATATATATATATATATATATATATATATATATATATATATATATATATATATATATATATATATATATATATATATATATATATATTATATATAACGCTAAAGACCATTTAAAAAAATAAAATGTTTTCTGAGAATTAATTTTATATTTATTTTGAAATTGAATATATTTGCCTAGAAACGGAGCAATAATCTTTAAAATGTATTATCAAGAAAGGTTATTAATGTTATATATATATATATATATATATATATATATATATATATATATATATATATATATATATATATATATATATATATATATATATATATATATATATATATATATATATATATATATATATATCACCCTTATTTGGTTCTTCTTTCCCCCCATCTTAAAGGTCGCTGGTTCGATTCCAATAGCAGACATTAATTTTCTATATAGAAATAGTCTGTGAGAGTTTTAGCAGACTAAAAACTCTGTTATATAACTGTTTGCCAATGATGGATTCGACCTTTGACCTTGTAACCCTTTGCCCGAGTTGAGGTAGGGGAGGTCCTTTGGGATTTGACGTTGCGACTGTTTATCGTGAGCAAGTTTCAATGCTATTTCCTTTTGTATCGCCGTGGCTTTTTGGTTTACGCATAAGACTAACATCTTAAAGGTCGCTGGTTCGACTCCAATAGCAGACATTAATTTTATATATATATATATATATATATATATATATATATATATATATATATATATATAATATATATATATATATATATATATATATATATATATATATATATATATATATATATATATATATATATATATATATATATATATATATATATATTTATATATATATATATATATATATATATATAATATATATATATATATATATATATATATATATATAATATATATATATATATATATATATATATATATATATATATATATATATATATATATATATATATATATATATATATATATATATATATATATATATATATATATAAATTGACACTGAGACGACATTAATGTAATTTAATTTTAAATCAAATAAAAATCAGAATACATCGAAACTTTGGACTCATGAGGCATCATTTTTAAAAGACCTTTTTTTATGTGTGTTGTTATTTAAATAGTATCAATATATATATATATATATATATATATATATATATATATATATATATATATATATATATATATATATATATATATATATATATATATATATATATATATATATATATATACTATTAAGAGAAAGTTTTAATTACTTTGTTTGCAGAGGTAAAGAGAATTTAAGTTTGATAGGCATCTACGCCTCACTTGAAAATCAAAGCTTCTGTTGTCGGGATCTTTAATTGGAAGCTCGTGAAGGGCCTCTCATCCTTAGAGCATAATTGTTCATATTTTAATTTTCATACTTTCAAGCAATAATAGTTTTTAGATATCGAAGCTATGTTATTTTTAAACACACACAACACACACATATATATAATATATAATATATATATATATATATATATATATATATATATATATATATATATATATATATATATATATATATATATATATATATATATATATATATATCTTGGTCAGTGATGGCGAACCAGTGACCCGTGTGACACAAACTGACCCACCACCAACTTTTCAGTGACCCACGAGACGAGGAGGAAACTCAGGAAATTGTGTTAAAAAAAAAAAAAAATTTCTCTGAAATCATGCAACACTGCCAAACGTATGACGATGTTTCTAACTCTTACGTCCGTTCAATGTACAATGTTTTGAACAATTGCGACGATAAACTGTTATAAAAAAACAATTAAAATTAAATAATATCGAAACTTTTCTGAAATAGATTATACACCTATGTATGATATTTTATTGTTTTTGTCTTTGCAGTTTATCAGTTGTCAGTGCTTTAGTGTTAATGTCTACTTGTTTCTTTGTGATCGTGCTAATTTAGTTTGCGTTAATTTTTGTGCATGTGTAAATTATAACCCATCCATCCATGAACTTTATAAAATCATTCTCCAGTATGGATATGAATGCTACTTGCGTTAAGATGAAGACAACAAAACATGAACCTCGAATTTAAAGCATTGCCCGCTAAAAAACTTTAACAAATATCATTAAAATATATATTATTAATGTGACCCATTTATGTTTCAAAATTTTTTACATGTACTAATAGTAACCCGTCAGCTATTAAAGGTTTCCCATCGCTGCACTAGATCATATCATCATTTAATGTAAGAGGCTTAGGTGGAGATTGTTTCTGAGTTTCGATATTTTTTATATCGATATTTTTTTATGTCAATATTTCCGATTAATCGATATTTTCCTACCTATACGTAGCCGTAGGCTACTATGTCGTGCAAACGTTCTTGTGTACGTTAGGTCTCTTTTACGGCAAATT
>SEYY01022522.1:22500-25000 GCA_009176605.1 Armadillidium nasatum
TATATATGGTTCATATTGATATATATATATATATATAATATATATAATATATATATATATATATATATATATATATATATATATATATATATATATATATATATATATATATATATATTATATATATATATATATATTTATTATTTATTTTTTTTTTTTTTTTTTTTTTTCGTGAATTAATAGTATTTAAAAAAAAAATTATTTACATTTCACTAATTATAATTACTGCAAATAAAATTATTATTTACATTCATACTAAATAAATATTAATTAATTTTAACCATTAACTTTAATAAGAAAAGATATATTTTTAATGAGAAAAACGTCTAACAATTTTTTGAAAAAAATTATCTTATTAATAGTAAAGTAATATAAATAATTATCTCATTAATAATTAATTAATAATGCAATGATAGTTGGACACTTTTTAAAATTAATAATAAAGTAAATAATTAATTCAATTCAATTCAATTCAAAAATTTTTATTCAGAGGTACAATTACAGGTTTAAATTGTTTCAGTAGGTCCTACTCTACTAGATACAATATTTGTAATTAGCTGTACATTACTCTGAAAAGGGGCTTCTAAGGGGAAGCACATTGGTTTCCTTTGAACCCCAAAGTTTAGTTGATAAATATTACATTAATATAATTTAATATCCATTATTATACAAATATGATGCATAAATATAATGAGCAATAATAAATATTGCAATAGCAATTAATATAATAGTAATAATAAAAGTTAAATACAATAGTACCCATAATAATATAAATTAATGACAATTGTAGTTATAATAGTAGCTAGTAATGGTAATAATAATGAGTTAACGACAAGAACAATAACAATAGTAATAATAATAATAATAATAGTAATGATAATAATAATTGTAATTATAATTATAATAAATACCATCTCCAGTAGTAATACTAGAAAATAGTACAGCATTACTGTTAATGTGTGACGTCGCTAGAATTATAGGAATATCTTCTGCATATGCAATAAAAAATGGTAATAATAATACTAATAATAATAGTAATAATGTTAATAATAATAATAATGATAAAAGAAAGGACAGCATTAATAATAACAATACTTATAAAGCAATAATAATAATGATAATAATAACAATATTGCAAGGAATAGTTACAATAGCAACGATAATAATAATAATAATAATAATAATAATAATAATAATAATAATAATAATAATAATAATAATAATAATAATAATAATAATAAAAAATAATAAAATAATAATAATTTTAATAATAATAATAATTTTAATAATAATAATAATAATAATAATAATTATTATTATTTTAAAGTGTGCATTCATTATTTCAAGGATAATAAATAGCTCGGTGTAGAGACCACAAAAAGGTTTATCTGTGTGATTTGCTTTTATGGTATGGTTCAGAGAAAAAAAAAAAATTTTTTCCCCAAGACATAAAGTTTAAAGTTGGTGCAGGTGTAAATAAAGGACAACAAGCAAATAAACTGGACAAGTAAGTGAAAGATAATTATTAACAGTGGTAGTTAAATAAAACTAATAACAATGAGCGAAGAGTTTAATAATTAAAATAATAATAATAATAATAATAATCCTAATCATAATAATTAATAATGAATAAGTATAAAATGATGATAATAATATAATAAAAATAAAATAAAATAATAATAATATAATAATAATAATAATAATAATAATAAATAATAATAATTAATAATAATAATAATAATAATAATAATAACAATAATAATGATAATAATGATAATTAATTAATAATTATTCATTGCAAAGATAGAAGGATACTTTTTAAAATTAATAATAAAATAATGATTAATTAATAATGCAATGATAGGAGGATAAATTTTAAAATTGATAATAAAATAATTAATAATTAATCATTGTAATGTTAGGAGGGTACTTTTTACAATTAATAAAATAATTAATAATTAATTAATAATGCAATGCTAGGTGGATACTTTTTAAAATTTAAAAATGAAATAATTAATAATTAATTAACAATGCAATGATAGTAGGATGCTTTTTAAAATTAATAAAATAATTAATAATTAATTAACAATGCAATGATAGTAGGATACGTTTTAAAATTAATAAAATAATTAATAATTAATTAAAAATGCAATGATAGGAGGATACTTTTTAAAATTAATAATAAAATAACTAATAATTAATTAATGCAATGATAGGAAGATGCTATTTATAATAAATAATAAAATAATTAATAATTAAAAAATCACTGACATAAGGATATTTTTTAAAATTAATAATTAATAATTAATAATGCAATGATAGGAGGATACTTTTTAAAATTAATAAGAAAATAATTAATAATTAATTAATAAATAATTATTAATGCAATGATCGGAAGTTAATTTTTAGAACAAAATTAAAGCTATTTTACTCCCCCCCTCCACACCTCCTTTTTTAAAATTTAATAAATAATTAATAATGCAATGATCGGAAGATAATT
>SEYY01022522.1:32500-47500 GCA_009176605.1 Armadillidium nasatum
CTTTTTCAAATAGGTTATTTTATGAATATGAAATCATTAATTGGTTTTGTTTTCATTCAAGCTTAATAAAGTAATAATAATAATAATAATAATAATAATAATAATAATAATAATAATAATAATAATAATAATAATATATATATAATATATATATATATATATATATATATATATATATATATATATATATATATATATATATATATATATATATATATATATATATATATATAGAAAGAGAAAAAAACAAACAAAGGACGTAGATATTATTTTTCTCAGAAGTTTTCGGGAAATCATTTCTCCCATCTTCAGGCTATAATTAGAAAATAGAAAAACAATGACTAAAGAAATCTTCAAAAGAATATATATATATATATATATATATATATATATATATATATATATATATATATATATATATATATATATATATATATATATATATATATCAGAGGTGGGCGCGCAAATTTTAAACTTTAGAGCGATAAGCGCAAAAAAAAAAACGCGCAATAATATAAAGATGAATTATTTTTATATTTTATTTGAAAGTGCAAATATATAACAAAAAATGAGAAAGATTTTAATCTTATTTATTCATTTATCTATGATCTCTTCCTCTTGCATTCTGAACAACGTCATACTCCCTTTCATAAAGATAAATTTTTCAAAATTGTTGGATGCCATGGCTGCCCTCTTTGGTCTTTGAACGTCAGAGCCTTGACTAAGCAATCTCTTCAAGGTCGCTGAGCTTCCTAATGGGGTATTATACTAATAAACAAGTCCACCCACAACTCTTGGTATTCACAGGGAAACAGGTTCTAGTGAGAAGGGTACTGTGGTGAACATTTACTGCAGCCCAGCTATCCAAGGTTTGTCTCAACTTCTTCTCCAGAGATGTCCTTTCTGAAATATTTAGAAATGGTATCAAGAACTCAAATTTTTTAAAACTTTCATTTGAAGATTGTCAGTGTATTGTGAATATATATATATATATATATATATATATATATATATATATATATATATATATATATATATATATATATATATATATATATATATATATATATATATATATATATATATATAATACAAGAGATTCTTTATGTTTGTTCAAAATTATAAAAATAACTCACCTTTAATGGACCCATTTCAACTCAGTCCCATCACCTTCAGTGCCTTGATATGGATCAGTAAAATTCGATGCAATATTACACTTTATTTCTTCCAGTATCCTCACCTTGACAGCTGAGTACTTCCCCTCATTTAATCTGCGTACCACTCTGAGTTTGAATTGAGGAAGCAGGGCTTTTGCCATAGGCAAATGAAAATCATTAAAGAAACTGCTGAACCTTGGTTCAAAGCAAAAGTTCAAAAGCAAATTTGCGCTTTTGCTCTCTTAAAAAAGTTTTTGAGCGTAAACGCAAAAGCTCAAATTTTTTACCAATAGTGAAAATTGCGCTTTTGCCCACCTCTTATATATATATATATATATATATATATATATATATATATATATATATATATATATATATATATATATATATATATATAATATATATATATATATATATATATATATATATATAGAGGTGGACCGGATAGTAATTTTTTACTATCCGCGGATGCGGATGCGGTTGCGGATATTCAATTGCGGATATCCGCAAATGCTGATGCGGATAGTTTAATTTATTTTGGAGTTTTTGCCATAGATTCTGTGGAATTTTAAATATAATATTCAGAATCTGTTACCAGGGTGTGGGACGGTATTCCAACTCTTGAACACCCCACCAACCTCTTTCCTCAACCTCCACCCATTTGGAAAAAGGCTATATATATATATATATATATATATATATATATAATATATATATATATATATATATATATATATATATATATATATATATATATATATATATATATATATATATAGCCAGTAATTCAGTATTACCTTCACACTTCGCAGTTTCACATATTCCATTTGAAGTTAATAATTGGTAAGTTATTTTTTATTAATAAAAGCTTTTGGGCTCTTTCAGGTGAAAGTTTGGTTCGCTTTTCGTCGTAAATGGGCCTGCTCCACTGGAAAGACGCTCACTAGCAACACTAGTTGAAGGACATGCTAAATAAGTCCTTGCCAGCTCAGCAAGTAAAAGGAAAACTTTTGCAATTATCTCTCCACCAAACCAGTTGGTCTTTATCTGCCTCCAAACGTGGGAGTTTCAGATAATTTTCAATAATTGATATTGTATCCTTTGACACTTCTGACTGTGATTCTTCATTGCTGCTGGAAGCTAGAAGATCTTTCATTGATTTAGCAATGCTTAAGCTAACAGATTTTGTTTCTTTTGTATCTGAGAGCTTTTGCTTTTTCTTGAAAGGCGTTATTTTAGCTGTTTCTATTATCTCATCGCATAAGCATCCTAATTTGATTTTAACATTCTGAGAAACAAGTGGTTTAAAAAATTTTGTTTTGTACCTAGGATCTAAAAAGGTTGCAATTGTATAAGCATCATCATTTTCCAGGTTTTCAAATCTGTCGTTCATATCCTTCATTAATGTTTCAGTCATCCTTGAAACTCCCTTAGACTTCATAACATTTGTTAACACAACTTTACTTTCAATGTTGAAACACGTGGTATCACATCTGACAAACATGATTCAGCCGAACTTATAGTCTTTGTTAATTCTTCAAAAGGCTTAAGGATGTTAATTCAATTATTTAAAATGTCATTTTCGTCAGCTGTTAGAGGCTTTATTTTGTGCTGCTTGAAGCATAAAGGCAAATGGCCTCATTAATTTCGCTCATCCTCTCAAGCAAATGCAAACTACTATTCCAGCGTGTTTGAATATCTTGCATGACAGAAAGTGGACGAACATTTAATCTTGTTTGTATTTTCTTCAGCTCAATTTTGGGCTACAACGGAGTGATTGAAATAAGTAGCAATTAACCTACATTTGGTTATTTAAATCGGATAGACGTTTTTGACTCATAATGGAATTTTTAACTACTATCTGAGTTTGGTGTGCAAAGCAATCTACATTTTTCACTCTTGCCAGAGAAAGTGCTTTTTTTATATTTGTGCCCGAATCCCTGACTACGCAGTGCACTTCATTTAATGAAATCTTCCATTTTGTCAGCATCTTTTCAAATACAGTTTCAAGATTGTCGCCTGTATGGCGCTCAGAAAGAGGTTCTGCATTCAATAGAAAGTTTTGCCTTTGAAAGTTTTTATCAATTGCATGATACGTAATTTTTTATTATCCGCGCATGCGGATGCGGATGCGGTTGCGGATATCCGCGGATGCGGATATCCGGTCCACCTCTAATATATATATATATATATATATATATATATATATATATATATATATATATATATATATATATATATATATATATATATATATATATATATATATATATATATATATATATATATATATATATATATATATATATATATATATATATATATATATATATATATATATATATATATATATATATATATATATATATATATATATATATATATATATATATATATATATATATATATATATATATATATATATATATATATATATATATATATATATATATATATATATATATATATATATATATATATATATATATATATATATATATATATATATATATCTCATGATACAGCTGGGACACACGCCTTATATTTCGCTATATTCAAAACGACCTTGAGCAGATGGTGCATCTGTCTTCTCGTATCCCTGATCACCTTGGAAATAAACCCAACATTCTAGACCTTTTTCTAATTTCTATTCATTCTCCTTTTATTGTTGAACTCTTTTCACCTCTGGGTTTCTCCGATCACCTTCTTATCTTTGAATTTTCTTCTTTTCTAGTCCTCCGCAGGAAAGACATCTGATAAAAGTTTGTGGCATTTCGGTACCGCAAAATATTCGGACTTCGGACTACTTCTTTGACTTACCATGGAATGATTACTTACTTCTGTTGAGGGGTCCCTCAAAGTGTACAGAATGCATTACCTAGGTGATTCTTTCCCTTCTATTAAACCTAACAAACCTTGTTTATATCTTCTTGTTCTCGTGCTGTCCACCGCAGAGATGCTGCCATCAAGGATTACCGTCTTCTTCAAACTTCAGAAACTCACGCAATTTACATTTCATCCTGGAATCGTGCAAAATCTATTTATTCTCCGTAACGCCAAAAGCTCTTTTTCTGGTTCCTCTTTTTCTCACGCTCTTTCTAGCATTTTGCAAACAATATCAACTCTAACTTTGCTTCTTCCTCATGTCCTCTTCTAGTATTTTCTGACTGCACAACTACTGTTTTACCTTCTTCTAAAGATTAACTTTTCACTCAAACTTTTCCCTTAAATTCAGTTTTAGATAATTCCGGTATTATTCCTTCTTCATCAACACCCTCCAACTCATTAATGCCTAAAATTATAATTTCTTCTAAAGACGTCATTTCTGCTCTCTTTAAGCTAAATACTAGGAAGAAGTACGGTCCTGATGGTATTACTCCTGTGGATCTCAAAACTTGTGCTTCCGAACTTGCAAACTGCCTTTGGAACTATTTCGTCTGTGTCGTTCTATTTCAGTCTTCCTTCTTGCTGGAAACGTGGACTCATTCAGCCAGTGTTGAAGAAGGATCTTTTCCTATCCCCAACTCTTTTTCTACTTTTCATTGATGAACGATTCTGTTACTCCATCAGCTATCTACTCCTATTATCATAACTCCACCTTTCATTACTCCTTTCAATTTGAATGACGATCCTCCCAATAGCAGGTAATTGAAACTAAAATAATGGCCTAAGAGCAACTAACCTATGATTTTTTTCGTATTTTATATTGGGGCAGAGAAAACAGTCGTTTTCAATGCCTCAAATATTCAATTCCTTCATCTCTCTACTCAAAACAATCTTCCACACACCTATGAAGTCTTCGAAAACGCACAACTCGAACCTTAATCTAGCCTTAATATTCTGGGAGTTTTTTTTTTCTCGTGATCTTTTTTGGAGATATTACATTTTTGGAGACATTACATTATTTTTCTTACTAAACAAACTTCCAAGAGGTTGGGTCTTCTGATGCGCCTTCGTAATATTTTCACACCACCCCAGTTGTTTGCATTGTAAAGGGGCTTTGTTCACCCCTATTTGGAGTATGCCTCACACATCTGGGGTAGTTCCACTCATAAAGGCCTCCTTAAAAAAGAGGAGTCTAGGGCTTTTCGTCTCATCAACTCTCCCACTCTCACTAATTCTCTCCAGTCTCTTTCTACCCGTCAAATTGTTGCATCACTCTTTACTATCGCTATTACAACGGACATTGCTCTTCTGAACTCTCCGGTCGTCGACTCGCCTCTCTACACTTTCTAATTGTTTCTTTGTCCAACTCTTTGACCCTAGTCTCAACCTCTATGCTCAGTGTTACATGCTTTCTACTGATAAAGCTAGAACACACTCCATTTATCTGTTTTCCCAACTTCAATTGAGTTATACAGATACACGCCGTGTATCTGGACATGTCGGGCCTTAACGACCAGGATCTATTATTTTCCCAATTCTAGTTCAAATTGGTGTCCTCACCAGAGTATATATATATATATATATATATATATATATATATATATATATATATATATATATATATATATATATATATATATATATATATATATATATATATATATATATATATATATATATATATATATATATATATATATATATATATATATATATATATATATATATATATATATATATATATATATATATATATATATATATATATATATATATATATATATATTATATATATTATTATTATTATTTTTACAATTTTCTTCAATTAATATTGGTATTATTACTGTACTTTATAGTAGTAGTCCTCTTATTATTATTATTATTATTATTATTATTATTATTATTATTTATTATATTATTATTATTATTATTATTATTATTATTATTATTATTATTATTTCTATTATTATTATAATAATTCTTTTTATTTATATAATTATTATTATCATAATTATCATAATTTTGATAACTTATTATTATTATTATTATTATAATTATGATCATTTATTATTATTATTATTATTATTATTATTATTATTATTATTATTATTATTATTATTATTATTAGCAAGTGAGTCTCGATCTCTTTCATTAGTCTGAAAGTAAATTACGTCGACCCGAGTCTTGTGGTTGTCTTAATCACTTAATGCAATGATATTGATTGGGTCTTAGGGAGATACTTCTCAAAAGAAGTTAATCACGGTAATGACCTCGAGAGTTTTAAAGGGGCGGGGCTTTGACTGAAAAAGGGCGGAGTCAATTTCAAAATGATAACACGGGATATTATTTTAAATTAAATTTAGTCACCGTTAATTAATGATGATGTGTGTCAAATATACAGTTCATTATTAGTGTTTGAAACTTTGTGAATTTAGATTGTGTGGTAATTGTTCAGAAGTTGTTCCCTTAATTAAAGGAGAAGCAATTTAAATGGAGAATTCTTAGAAGTCTATTGAACTTGTTTAAATAGAGAATACTTAGAAATATTTTGAAATCATTTTGATTATTATTTTTAATTTTAAATTCATTTATTTGTTCCAGTAATTTAAATTTCATGTTTTAATTTGTTTCGTTTATTATTTTAACATTATTTTTAAAGCAAATTTACTTTAATCACTGTAATGTTTAATTATGTAAATGGAGATTATACTTAATATACTATATTTCATACTATATATACTTAATATTTCATGTTTTAATTTGTTTCGTTTATTATTTTAACATTATTTTTAAAGCAAATTTACTTTAATCACTGTAATGTTTAATTATGTAAATGGAGATTATACTTAATATACTAATTACTAATCTTCATTAATATCTACACACACAAACGCATATATATATATATATATATATATATATATATATATATATATATATATATATATATATATATATATATATATATATATATATATATATATATATATATATATATATATTATATTGTTGCGTCACTCTCTCTATACTATCGCTATTACAATGGACATTGCTCGTCTGAACTCTCACGTCGCATACCTCGAGGGACACAACTTTCTACAGTGGCTCATCCTTTCTGTGTCGAACTCTCCGACCCCAGACTTCACTTCTATGCTCAATCTTACATGTCCTCTACTGGTAAAGTCTGGAACACACTTCCTTTGCCTGTTTTCCCAACTTTCTTTGACTAGAATTAACCACCAGATTTTCACCAACTCTGGTGAAAATTAGTACTTTGGCCTTTGGTTCCTCGATCGTCCTTTAAATCAGTGACAAAATTTCCTCAAAATCATATATATATATATATATATATATATATATATATATATATATATATATATATATATATATATATATATATATATATATATATATATATATATATATATATATATATATATATATATATTTATAAAAAAAAAAAAAAAAAAAAAAAAAAAAAAAAAAAAAAAAAATTTATGAAATTTATTCACAATATACTTTTATCTATATATAAATAATAGATAAAGTTTTATCAAAATCTTCACATTTTTTTATTTTATTTTTTTTAAATCTTTGTAAAGGACAGAGTGAAATTGCAAATTTTCTATTTAATTTGCATATATATATATATATATATATATATATATATATATATATATATATATATATATATATATATATATATATATATATATATATATATATATATATATATATATATATATATATATATATATATATAATATATAAGTTCGGTACTTCGGTCCACAATTTGAGGTACTTAAAATGCAAAGGTTTATTGATTTTTTTATTTTTTGCTTTTTCAAAACAAAAACAAAAATAAAAAATTATGTTTTCATTATTCTTTGGAAATACAATTATTAAAATAATAAATATCTATATATTAGGCAAGAAATGTTTATTATAAGTCCATAAGTAATTTGGGTACGAATTATACCACGATTATTAAGGGTAGGGCAGTTCGGTCTACACCGATTTTCCTGTCATAAAATCATTTTTAAAGTGTTTTATTTCATTAATTATGATGATCCAATTAACATTTAAAAGAAAAAAATTAAAATATTGTTTTAAAAAATTACTTTAATAAAAATCTTATAATTATATTATTGCTTCGGAATTTATGAATAATAAAAATTTCATTAATTGAACAATAAAAATTACAGGTATAAAAAGTAATGAAATGCAACCTTTGTAATATAAAAAAAAAAGTCAGGGTACGTAAAAACGTCATACGATGATGTCACTACCTCGTTTCTTCGTTTATTTGACTTCAGGAAGTAGCGACCTACGCAAAGCTTATTTAATTTCATTATTTATTATATCAATACTTTTTTTGATACTTGAATAGATTTAAATCTAGCATAATTTGAAACTTTTTTCAGTGATCATCGATCTTATTGACGTTACTACTATTATAGTCCCGATTTCTGTAATCATTTAATCGTTATTATAGATACAAAAATTGTATCTATAATAACGAAAATTGTTTCTCTCTAAACTTAAATACTGTGAAGTCGAAATCACCTGTGTGAATATAGTAGCATAATATCTTTATATATATAAAAAAAAAAAATAATATAGTTTTCAACCTGGTCCGATTAGCCCCATTTTACAATTTGGTCAGTAAAACATATGTGTTTCTAATCTGAATGACTCCACTGATTCCATTGAGATTCTTAGTCTTTACTTATTAATATGTATTGATCAGAATTAATTCTGACAAACTTTGTATGAAGTTTAGCACTAGAATCAAAGTTTAGGAAATTTTATAGTACTTTTGAAAATTAAAAAATTACTCGATTTGATTTAATTAATTAAAAGTTTCATAAAAAATTAATACATAAGACATAATCCTTATTTTATTTACACCTTTATAGACGTAATTTGCATTGTAATTGTAAATTTTTGCCACTGAGCCGAATTGCCCCATGTGTCCTAAATTACCCCATTTTACCAAATATTTAAAAAAAAATTCAATATAACAATGAAAGATAAAACGTTAAGATGAAGTTAACAAAGAGGTTAAAAAAGAAAAAAAATAACAGTTGGATATTAAAATGGCTGTCTGTGTTTCAGAACTAGACATCTCAGTTCCCTTTTCCGGATTTGAATGAAAGGAAAAAAATGAGCTGTTAGCATACATGTAGTACGAAAAGAGAGAGAGATTTTCATTGGTTAAAAATGCTCACCTCTTGACTGGCTGCGTACGATGGAAATATGTTTTGAAAATAGATTTCAAAAAAATTCTAGTAATATTATCAATATCAACAAAACCTGTAGAAGTATTAAAGTTTTCTGTGTATTTTATATATAAAGAAAAAGATTCAATGAGGCTACAAAGTTTTTTTTTATTTAGATGAAAATAAGTACCTGGCATAGTTCCAAGCTATTGTGTGCTGCTCGCTGATGTGCAAAAAACATGGCGTTGCTAAAGTTTCTCTCCTAAAATCTGCTTTGTGTTGATATTTCGTGTCTGTAATATTTTGATAGTCTCACCAATAATTTGTCACTAGTATTACACGGAACATCATATACTTCCCCCGATCTTTTGATATTTGTTTCGTTGTTGAATATTTGAGAGCACGTCAGTGTGTCTGTACATCGTACAAAGTTAATAATGAGAAAGGCATTGCGGTCAGAGATTCGGGATATGGGAAAATTAGCATATTAGTAGGATAAATACGAGGTTCTGGATTACGATTATTATGAAGATAGGATTATACCCTGTAGTACTGTTTGGGAATAAAATGTGAGTACACCCCCAGTGTTAAAAATTGATGAAATTCAAGTGATTTCCTCATAGAAGTGTATGGGATCAGTAAACTTTAAGGAGCGAGGAAATGTATTAAAAATAATATTTAGTTTTATGTATGTGGGATGATCGGAGAAGGCTTGTAATAATTGGTTACAGGAAGTGTGTTTTCATGAAATTTTGAAGAACAAGTCACTGTCATTTTGAAATATGATTAGACTTGAAAAAGGGAATATTAATGTTGTTTTGAACTTCGTATGGGAATTTAATAGAATTAACTAAGCTATTTGTTTGTGTTAAAAATTGTTCACCAGTAAAATCTATTGTAATAACGACCGGCATGTCATCTAACCAATGGTACCAAGAATAAATATTATATTATAGAGGAAGGGTGGTTACTACACAAGTCTCATAAAACTCCATATATTAATTTGCAACAAAAGGACTCAGACTATATTCCATACCTGTGTTATTGTCATTTTGTAGATTAACACCACTTAAAATGAGTTGGAATGCTAAAGTATAAGTCGTGGGTTAGTGTGTTTATATAATTTGTATTCCTTATGGTGATAGGAATGAGATGCTGGTATCACATTTTCTGAGTTACTCCCGTAGTTCGAGTAAATGAACTTTGAAAATGAAGAGTGAAAATGGAAAACTTATTTAAATAATTGAAATTGAAATTAAAATGTGTGAAAACAAAAATGTGAGGCGTTGGCTAGTGTTTTTGAATAATTAGGAATCTTTATAGTTGTATGATTGAGATGCTACTATCACCTTTTCTAATTTGCTCCCATATTTTGAGTAATTGAACTTTGAAAATGATGAGCGAAAATGGGAAACTTACTTAAATATATTACGTTGAAACTAAGTATTAAAGCTGAAATGTGAGGTGCACGTTAGCGTGCTTATGTAATATTGAATTTTTATGGTTATATGAATGAGATATTTGTATCGCATTTTCTGAGTCGCTCCCATTAAATTGAACTTTAAATATGATGTGTGAAAATTGGAAATTTACTGAAATATATTACATTGATATTAAAATGACTGAGGAAGCTAAAACGTGTGGCGTGCGTATATGTGTTTATATAGGTTGGATTCCGTATGGTATAATGAATGGGATGTTGGTATCAACCTTTCTGAGTCGCTATTATACTTTCAGTAATTGAACTTTGAAAAAGATGAGTGAAAATAGAAAACTTGATCAAATATATTACTTTGAAATTAAAATGAGTGTGAAAGCTAAAATATGAGGTGTTTGCTAGTGTTTATAAAATTTAGAATCCTTATGGTAATTTGATTGAGATACTTGTGTTACATTTTCTAAGTCGCTCCCATATTTTGAATAATTTAACTTTGAAAATGATGTGAATATGGAAAATTTATTTAAATATATCACTTTGAAATTAAAATGTATGTGAAAGCTAAAATGTGAGGCCTGCATTAGTGTGTTTATGTAATTTCGAATCCTAATTGTAATATAAATGAGATGCTGGAATTATATTTTCTGGGTCACTCCCATATTTTGAGTAAACGAACCTTCAAATTGGTGAGTAAATTTTAAAACTTACTTAAATATATTACATAGCAATTAAAATGATATGTTAAAATGTGAGACATGCGTTACCGTTTTAATATAATTTTCAATCCTTATAGTAAAATGAATGAGATACTGTATCACATTTTGTTAGTCCCTCAATTTTTTTGGAGTAACTGAACTTTGAAAATGATTAGTGAAAATAGAAAACTTATTTAAAATATATTACTTTGAAATCGAAATGAGTGTAAAGCTAAAATATGAGGCATGAGTCAGTGTGTTTATAAAATTTAGAATGCGTATGAAGATTTGAATGAGATGCTGGTATCAAATTTTCTGAGTCGTTCCCATATTTGGATTAATTAAACTTTGAAAATGATGAGTGAAAATGGGAAACTTTTTCAAATATATTACATTGCAATTAAACTTTGAAAATGATGAGTGAAAATGGGAAACTTATTCAAATATATTACATTGCAATTAAACTTTGAAAATGATGAGTGAAAATGGGAAACTTATTCAAATATATTATATTGCAATTAAACTTTGAAAATGATGAGTGAAAATTTGAAACTTATTCAAATATATTACATTGCAATTAAAATGGATGCGAAAACTAAAATGTGAGGGTTGCATTTGCGTGTTTATATAACTTGGAATCCGTATGTTAATTTGAATGAAATACTTGTATCACATTTTCTGAGTTACTCCCATAGTTTGAGTAAATGAACTTTGAAAATGATAAATGAAAATGAAAAGCATATTTAAATATATTGCATTAATATTAAAATGAACTGTGAAAATAAAATGTGAAGAGTACGTTAGTGTGTTTATATTTTTTGGAATCCTTATGTTAATATAAATAAGATGCTGGTATCACATATTCTGAGTCTCCCCCATATTTTGAGTAATTGATCTATGAAAATGAGGAGTGAAAATGAGAAACTTACTTAAATAAATTTCTCCAAAAATCCATTTTGAATTTCTTTAAAAAAATGGAAAAAATTTTTTACCGTTAGATAAGACCTTTTCCCTAAATTATGGTGTATATTTTTTAAAATATTTTTTGCTACATATTGATACTTAGGTAAAGGTTTACAATTGATAATAGAGAGTCCGAAAATGAGTTTGCCGTTAGTGTTATATGTTGTGTTTGTAAGTTGGTTTAATGATCAGCTCTACATTGTTAAATATGAAACTATGATTGACCTTTTGTCTAATTAATGACTATAAATGATTGATTGATGTAATGACATTTCTGGCAACTTATGAAATTTTTTTATATAATTTCTCTCTCTCTCTCTCTCTCTCTCTCTCTCTCTCTCTCTCTCTCTCTCTCTCTCTCTCTCTCTTTCTCTTTAACACGCGCGCACACACACACACACACACACACACACACACACACAACTTATGATACATTTTTTGATAGAATTTTATACCTCTCTCTCTCTCTCTCTCTCTCTCTCTCTCTCTCTCTCTCTCTCTCTCTCTCTCTCTCTCTCTTCATTTCCAAGCAAAGGAGAATAATGGTTAAAATTCCTTTTCTTGCAAGGAAGAAAATAAATTTGACACGAAACATTTGTTTAAGGGCTTACAACTGATCCTTCTAATTCACTTTCTTGGTTAGAAAATTTCATTGATGGTTCTTCTCAACTTTATTTGCATATGTATTTTTTTCGTGTTTTCTTCATGTTTTACCGTTTGCAAATCTTTTTTTTTTTAACTTACTTTCTTTTTATATACATTCTGAATTAAGCTTGTCTGGCCTTTCACTTCGTGAGAAGGAAAAGCTTTGAAATTTGACATTAATTTTACAAGTTCAATCTGCAACCATATATATATATATATATATATATATATATATATATATATATATATATATATATATATATATATATATATATATATATATATATATATATATATATATATATATATATATATATTTCCCATCTGGCTTCTGAACTCTTTTTTTTCCTTAACAAGATCAAGTTTTTCGGCACATTTATTTCCCATGCTTGTTCTGACGTCGTTGCAAGCAATGAAAATTGAAGGATCACATTATTCTTTTAACCAAATAAGTTTTTCAAAGAGGTTGAACGTTTGAAGATCTTTCAGAATTTAATCTGCTTCCCTTTCATAGGGAAATAAGACATTCTGTCAGTCACACACTCTTTTTAACTTGAGAGACTGTATTCCAGGGCTTTCCTTTTATCAGTTCTCTCACTCTCTCTTTTTTTCTCACGGGCCAAGCTCTTTTCAAGGAAGGGGCAGAAATGAAAAATAAAAGACAACTCGCCCAATCCTGACTAACGCAAATCTCTTAGGTGGGCGCAGACGGAGGCCTTTAAGAGAGGAAGATTAAATACAGGAGGAAAAACAGATAATTGCAGAGAGTTCCATAGAACAGAAGTGGCTGGAAAAAAGGACGCACCCCAACGGACAAACTTGGGGTTTACCATATTCACACAAAATTCTTGTGAAATCATGGCTCCCCTATTGCTACGAGGACGGCGCAATGGTGGTGGAATGCTAAAGGTAAGTTCCCTCGAGCATCTGGCATTGTAGTACCTATAGGAAAGAGAAGTGCACCAACGTCACGTCGAAGAGACAGAGGGTCAAGTTAGTTTGAAAGTAGCTGACAGTTTATTAATCTTTAAGCCTTAGACTCAACCCTATTCAAAAGAGAGTTGGGACCGGAGCCTTTCCCCCAAAATGTGAGAACAGTACTCCATATCAAGGGCGAATAAGACTCATATAATTGGAGCAACTGTTCGGAAAAAAATAAATTCCGGCAATCTGAATAGAATTCCCAGCTCCTATTAAGCCGCCCTAGCAACCATTGTGATATGAGGTTTCCAAGAGAGTTTATCGTTCCTGTTTAGACCAAGACTGTTAATATTGTTTACAGGTAAACGGGAGTGCCGTCGAAGAAGAAATTAAAGTTGGGATGTGTTTTTGAGAGGGAGATGTGAAGTTAGTTATTTTTTAAAACTCAAGACTAAACCGCTATGCTCATTCTTACATGTGCTCCATTGATAAGATTTTGAACATTCTTACCTTTACTATTTTCTCCACACTTTCTTTAATTTGCATACCTTTAATAGCTTATTTAGAAAAATTGTATGTTTTAAACCCAACCTGCTTATTTTTTCCAAACATGTTGAATTTTTTTTCGTGTGTGTATGCTTCCTCCTTTATCCAATCAGAGTTACAACATTTAGGATTATTATATATATATATATATATATATATATATATATATATATATATATATATATATATATATATATATATATATATATATATATATATATATATATCAAAATGAAGGAGAAAAACTGTATGTATCTGTGTCAAAGCGTATCAGGCCGGAAATGCCCTCCCTACCCCTCGAGGGAGCAATTTCGTTGCAACAATAATCATTCCAGGCTAATCAGAGAAATTAGACCGCAATTCCGGTCGCTGTGCATCTCCTAAATGAAAATAAACGTCTTTCCGGATACATAAGTTACATCAATATTTCTGAAATAATAAACCAGAATATGTTTTTGAGATGTTGATACTACGAATCCAGAGGAGAGAAAGAGCGTATTAGTATCATAAAAAGATAATTTAAGAAA
>SEYY01022522.1:52500-55000 GCA_009176605.1 Armadillidium nasatum
AGAAATTGGTTGAATAAAAATTTTTGGTTTCTGAACTTCCTGTGCTGAATAAAAGATAATTTTATTGGATATAACACTCCCAATCCTGAATAACTATTCTGAATCGTCACAGTCGTTGTAAGTCATGTAAGTCACATCAAGTTCTAATGCGAGTCATCTCCCTCTCCTGATGGAAAATGCTTGCTTCTTTTTTAACATACTATATATATATATATATATATATATATATATATATATATATATATATATATATATATATATATATATATATATATATATATATATATATATATATATATATATATATATATATATATATATATATATATATATATATATATATATATATATTATATTTTATTATTATTATTATTATTATTATTATTATTATTATTATTATTATTATTATTATTATTATTATTATTATTATTTCCCTTCAATATACTTAAAGAAATATTTCTCAATCTATTGAAGGGTCAGCAAAAACTTCCTTTGAATCTTAATCTTTATTGAAGAATTCAGTTTCGGTTGCCATGACAACGCAGAACGTTTACTTGGAGCTTTGCATAACAATAAAAGCGGATAGTATTAAAGCAAGGAAATTGATGAGATACGAAACGGGTAATTAGGAGAATTTCGTAGTATTATTAGTCATGCAGAGTTTGAGAATGGGTAGTATAGAAGTAAACGATAGGATAAAACATATATTGATGTTAAGGATTTATATACGTTTTAATTGTTCTGAGGCGTGTAGTACAAGCAGTTATTGTTCTAATATAAGGGATCATAATTGTCTGTTAAATTGACTATAATATTTGTGTGTAATCACTGTGTAGTGTATATATATATATATATATATATATATATATATATATATATATATATATATATATATATATATATATATATATATATATATATATATATATATATATATATATATATATATATATATATATATAGTAAAGTGGAGGTCGTTCCTTCTACAAAAAAATCTTTCAACTCAAAATCCATGGTTCGATCGCGCTTGTTCTCGAGAGTGGAAAAATTCTCCTTCTCCTATCACTATCACAAATTTTCATTCAGATTGGGATCGTTGCAGGGATATTCTTCAACGAGCAAAGCGGACCTTCACCAAACGAAGGTGTGCTGAGCTCCTAAATTCTCCTACTGATAATTCTTTCTGGCCTCTTCCCGAAAACATCTCCAACAATTTCTGTAAATCTTTCTCTTCTCCTCTTATTCACTCTGATGGTTCTGTTGCTAACACTCCAACTGAAAAGGCTAATCTCTTCGGCCTCCTGTTGTCTTCTATTTCAACCCTGGATGACTCCGGCAATCCTCCTCCTACTACTCCTTCTCCTCTCAGATGTCCCATGTCTTTACCTGTGATTACATTTGATCAGGTGCATGGCCTTCTGAAGTCTATGAACTTTAGGAAAGCAAGCCGTCCGGATAGCATACCTCCTCGAGTTTTAAGGGAGTGTGCTTCTGAGCTGGCTCCATCCCTCGTTCAACTTTTCTCTCTATGCCTTACCACTAGTACTTTCTCTCAGTGTTGGAAGGGCGCATTAGTTCAAGCAATTCCGAAGAAAGGTAGCCGCTCTGATTCCTCCAACTATCGCCCTATAGCACTCACTTGTATTGTTTAAGATCTTTGAAACTCTTTCTCAACTCTCCATTTCTTAGATCATCTGGAATCGAGGTTTAATGATGATATACTCTCCTATTTCACAGATTTATGACCTTCTTCCCTTAGGGACCATGGGGAGACTTGTGTGGTGGCGTTTGACATATCTAAGGAGTTTGACCGGGTATGTTATGCGTCACTAAATAATAAAAAATAATAAATAAAAAATGTTGGTTCACACTCCGTCTCCAGCTCTCACTGCGACTCTGGTTCCAGCTCTGGCTCTAATTCCGATTCCGAATCCGATCGAAAACGTTTGAAAATATGAATCCGAGTTGAAAAATAAAATAAATATTCGTGTCGTTGAAAAATGACTTCGGGCTAAGCCCGCAAGGCTTGGAGACCTTGAATAAGCTCAAGATCGATACAAAACGCAAGTTGATGGAAACCAATGCGTTTTTTTTTTTTTTTTTTTTTTTTTTTTTTACTGCCTAAAACACCATCCTTACTATATATATATATATATATATATATATATATATATATATATATATATATATATATAATATATATAATATATATATATATATATATATATAATATATATATATATATATATATATATATATATATATATATATATATATAAATATTTTATATTTTATTTTTTTTTTTTAATTAAAAAAAATTTTTTTTTTTTTTTTTTTTTTTTTATTTTTTTTTTAAAAAAAAAAATTCAGAAATTTTTGCTTGAAACACTGTTTTTCTACCACTTTTTTTCCAAACACGCTTTCTAATTACCATATATATATATGTACGTGTGTGTGTATGTGTGCTTGTGTGTGCGTTATAAGTTTTTTCTCTTAAATT
>SEYY01022522.1:60000-67500 GCA_009176605.1 Armadillidium nasatum
CTCCCCAGAGTTCAGATTAAGTGGAATTTAGAAAGACAGACAGGGATTGAAAGTTGTAGTTAAATAAGGTGTTGATGACCTCCAAAGTGGAGAGATTCCTTGTAAAGGAAACTCGAAACTCGATAGGTAGTATTTATGTAAATTGGAGATAGAAGAAAACTAGTTCGATATTGTATGAATTTTGTAAAGGTTGTTCGTTCGTGCTATAAGGTGTTTAACAAGGAACCAGGAATTTAGCTAGATTATAGTTGTGTAGTGTAAGTGTCTAGTATAAATCTGATAGGTATATTAGGTTTATGTATTTTATGGAGGCCGTAAAAGCTATAAAAATAGCGGAACCTCTTGAATAACTGGAATCGTATTCTGGTTTATAAGTTTTGTTTATATGTAGAGTATACGGAGGGTACGATTAATTTTTACTTCTGAGGTTAGAGATAATTTAATATGACCCTTTAAATAAAGTGACAAATATATCGTGAATCAAAATGGAGGTTATAATATTAATTTAATCAGATTTATTTGCAACAACTACACCATTACCTTTATCAAGTATGAAAATATTTTGTAGTCATATCCAATTCGGTTACAAAAATGCAAAAACACTAAGACTCTTTATCATAGAACTTTTCACCTTACCTCTTAGAATCACGAATTACATGAAGAGCTCGCTGTTTTTGGTTAAAATTTTCAATACGAACTTATACCCTTTTTTTATGTTATACTTTAATAAAGAGAGTTTTGAACAACATTTTCACCCCTAAAACTCTTCCAATGTCGGCACCCAAAAAGACCTCCTTAACCTTTTACAATATATTCTCATATAAAGTTCTCCTTTGTTTTCACCTCTACTTCTTCCTCAAATTCCTTTCTCTCTCACAAGGAACCTTTACCTACTCATCTGCGTTCTTCCGTTGTCTACATATATTCATGTGGTAACTGTAATGGCACTTATGTTGGCAGTACCCAACACCCACTCTCAGTTAGGGTAGAAGAGCACAGAGGTCGTTCAGCCAGAAATGGTAACTTATTCACATCCCCGATTTCATACCGCATCAGAAATCACAGTAACACAAGTGACCACCCTATAAACTCTATAAATTTTAGAATCCATTTACATTTAAACAGTCACTTAATAGAGCAAGTGGTTGATTCCAACTATATCTGTTTAAATGTAGTGATTCCAAATTCGATACGAAAGTGTAAAACTTGCCATATTTTCTGCCAATCTAGTTTTATCAATATTTATTGTTGGAGTTATTCATTTTCATTTATAATTTTCATATATTGATATGGGAAAGTGCAATTCCCGAAACGTTTGAATATAGTTGAAAGGTATATTAATTAAACAAATTATTTAACAATTTTATTGCTTCAAAAAATGTTCAGATCTATAGTGTTGTACATTATTAAAACTAGACTTCCGAAGAATAGCAATTTACATTACACACGCACGCACCCATTCGTTTATATATATATATATATATATATATATATATATATATATATATATATATATATATATATATATATATATATATATATATATATATATATATATATATATATATATGTGTGTGTGTGTGTGTGTGTGTGTGTGTGCGCGCATATATAACGCTGGTTGTTTAATCTCTTATTGGACAGTATTGCTAGGGAGATGGAAAAGGAAGAGAAAGGTGTTAGGTTGAGAAGTGGAGAGCATGAATGGGAGGTAAATGCGTTGTTGTTTGTAGGATGATTCGGTGCTCGTTATGGAATCTGGGAAGAAATTGAGAATGTTGGTGATGGTGTTTTTGAGGGAATGTACGTCAAAGAGATTAAGGGTAAATCCAACAAATTGTAAAATAATGAGGATTTGGGGTGGAAATGAGATAAGAGTTGAGGAATAGGGGAGAGATGTCGAAGTAGGGGAAGATAATTTGAGGAGGTAGGAGAGTTCAAATATCTGGGAACGCAGATATAGGGAAAAGGGGGGATGGAAGGGGAAATAAAGAATAGAGTGATGGAGAGAATGAAAGTGATCGGTGGACTGAGGGAGATTTGGAAGAAAGGGAGGATACCGAGGGAAATAAAAGTAAAAATGTTTTAGAATATGTATCTACCATCTGTGATGTAATGGTGTAAAACATGGATGATAAATGCTTGGACGAGGAAAAGATTGGAGGTTTTTGAGGTGATGGAATAGATGAATAGTGGTCAGAGGGGATAAGGTTGTATTAAGGTGGTTTGGGCATGTGATGAGAATGAATGAGGATAGGATAGTGGATAAACTAATGAGTTTGGAGGTGGAAAAAGGAAGAGAGTGGGAAAAGTTGGAGTGGAGATAGATGAATGGATGGGGTTAGGAAGAGATTTTAAAGTCGACGAGGGTAGAAGAGTTGCGTAGGACAGAGTAAGATGGAGGGCAGTGGTGATGTGGGAAAGGAAATAGTGTGGGTGTGAGTATGTGTGAGAGAATTTTGGCAGAAACCACCCCACGAGAGTGGGAGAAGTGAATATATATATATATATATATATATATATATATATATATATATATATATATATATATATATATATATATATATATATATATATATATATATATATATATATATATATATATATATATATATATATATATATATATATATATATATACGTGGGAGTTAATGTGTTTATTTTGCGCATGCATAGACTTTTCCCATCTTAATCTTCAACATTAATAATATAAATGCAAAAACACTTTAATTACATTGAAAATACTAAGAAATAAACATAAAGTTGAAGAAATAAATTTAAAAATTATGCTCATATTTTTTTCATTCAAGGAAAGAAGAAATCACTTTGACAACCAAGTAATTATATTTCATAAACATACTTTTTATCTTATTAAAATTTTTTTATTATATATATATATATATATATATATATATATATATATATATATATATATATATATATATATATATATAATATATATATATATATATATATATATATATAAACTAATTTAAAATAAATGATGGAAATACTACTACTACTTATAATAGTACTCTAAATTCTGTTTCTACTATTGATACTAATAATAATAATAATATAATAACTTTATTTTCAGGATATCACAATATATGAAGCGTTATTGGAATAACTATATTACTATTATTAAAACTGTAAATATATTTTCTATTTATGTATGCCTTGAAAATGTAGTCTAAAATTGCAAGTAATTATGTTAATTATCGATAGCAATTATCGTCGATAATTATATATCGAACATACCTATGAACGTAAATATTAATATATAACGGCAAACGCCCATTGCTGAAAAAGGGCTTCTGGCCAATAAAATATTTGAACCTCAGAGTCTCGCTTGCTTTTGTGACAATATTACTAAAACTTTATTAACATGATTGATATTACTATAAAAATGATTAATTGTAAGCAATTAGTAGCAATTAATAATTGTAATAATAATTACATGACTAATAATAGTATTATTAATGATAATAGAATAATAGCAATGGTAATAATAATAATAATAATAATAATAATAATAATAATAATAATAATAATAATAATAATAATAATAATAATAATAATAAAAAATTTTACTGCTGTGGATATGAAAATAATAATAATAATAATAATAATAATAATAATAATAATAATAATAATAATAATAATTAATTTGTAATAAATGATAAAAATAATAATCAAAATATAATTAATACCACTGTTACCATAATTTTTAATAGTAATTATTATAATAATAATTCAATTCACAGTTTTTATTCAGTGAATGGTACATTTACAGGTTTACAGTTTAACAGTAGGTCCTATCCTACTAAATTCAATAATAATCATAATATCGTGACTTTCCAGTTCTGTGAAAATTAGGGGAAAACACTGCGGTTTCCTTTGAGCCCCAATGTTTAATACATATATAATTTTAATTTATTTTTAACAACTACAAGTTATGATAGTTTAGGATAAAGTAATAAAACGGTGGAAATATTAATGATAATGTCAATTATGCAAGTAACAGTAAATGAGACGTTATTTATATTTACTACTACTACTACTACTACTACTACTACTACTAATAATAATAATAATAATAATAATAATAATAATAATAATAATAACAATGATGATATTTAAAAACTCTTGTAATAATAATAATAATAATTATAATTTTAAGGTAATATAATGATAATAATAATAATAATAATAATAATAATAATAATAATAGCTAATTTTAATAACAATGATGATACTGGTAATGATAATAATAAAAATAGTAATAATAATAATGATAGTAATAAGTTATAATAATTAACATCATTATTATAAAAATAAAAGTAACTTTAATAATAATAATAATGATAAGTAAATGATAGGTAATATATTTTTATCATTCATATTAGTATAAAAAAAAATCCTCATATTATTTATTTTATTTTTAAGTTTGAAAAATAATTCCGAATTCTATTTACTAATTCTGGAGGCTTCTTTCTTCAGTTCTTGACATATTGAATTAATTTTACATTCTTTATACGTAAAATAAGAACTTCCCACCCAATGTTCGGTCATTCACTCACTCACTCCCCCATGCACTTGCACTCACGGGCAGAGCCCTTTTCAAGGAGGGGCATATACAAAAGAGAAAGAAAACTCACCTAGACCCGAACCTTAGGCACATCTCTCGGGTGGGCACAGATGGAACCCTTGAAGAGGAAGATTAAATGCAGGAGTAAAAATTGATGATAGTAGAGAGTTTCACACAACATAGGTGGCTGGAAAGGAGGAGAACACTACAACTGGCAAGCTTGGGATTTCCAGTATTCACACAAAATTCTTGCAAAAACAATGAGAGCGACGTGGTGGAATGTGTGAGGTCAATTCACTCGACCACCTGCCATTGTAGTACCTATAGAAAAGAGATAGTGCGCCAACGTCACTTCGCAGAGACAGAGGTTCAAGTGAGTTTGAAAATATGGGACAGTTTATTAATCTTTTAACCTTAGACTCAACCCTATCCAGGAGAGTGGAGGAACCGAAGCGCCCCCCCCCTCCGCTAATATGTGAACAGTACTCCATACAAGGGCGAATAAGACCTTTATATAATTGAGTAACTGCTCAGAAGAAATATATTTTATCGCAACCTGAATAATACTCTCAGCTTCTTAGAGGCCGCCTTAGCAACCATTGTGATATGTGATTTCCAAGACAATTTATTGTTTATGTTTAAACCAATAATGATAATGTTATTTAGAGGTGAGACTGGAGAGCCATTGAAGAAGATAGGAAAGTTGGGAGGTATTTTTGAGAGAGAGATGTGAAGAAGTTGAGTTATTAAAGAGTTGAATTTCACAAAGTGGCTATGACCCCACCAGAAATCCCATCCAGATCGGCAAAAATAGAATCGGAAAGTTGAAGACGAGAGCAAAAGAGGGAGCAAATTTGAAATGAGTAGAAGAATGGAGAATTGAGTCATCAGCAAAAGAGTGAACAGAGTTAGAAGCTCAGTTGAGAAGATCGTTAATGAAAAGTACGAATTTTGTTGGAGATAAAACAGAACCCTGAGGAACACCACAACTGACAGGAAAGGAAGAAGAGAAATAATATTTTAATAATAATATTTTGCTCCATTTATAAGAGCAGAAATGGAACGATCTGAGAGAAAACTAGAAAGAGAAGGAGGAAACCCAAAGAAAGGAGCTTAGAGAGCAACGACGCATGCCATACCCTGTAATAAGCCTTGGATATGTCAAGCGTCACCATACATGACTCCCTATAGTCCCTAAAGGCAGTAGACCATAAATCAGTGAGATAGGGAAGTATTTCACCAGTTGTATAGTAGTATAGTTGGCACTTTCGGGGGTGCCATGTTCTGTCGAAAAGTAGCTAAATCTGGCAACCTACGCCTAACGGGATTTTGATTTGCAATGCAAATCACTCCACTCCAATTGACCTCACGCTCTTTCCTGATACCATTTTGGGGTTTCAACTCTTTGAAATTGGCCTCAAGTCGGGGGAAGGGGCCCCACGGGGAGCCCCGTGAACCCCCCAAATATGGTATCAGGAAGGTACCTGAGTTTGAAAAATCACTGCTTTCACCTCACTCTTTACTGACCATTTTTTTGCGGTTCAATCCGGCAGAAATTGGTTCGAATCTGGGGGTCCGGGGGTCCTCGTGGGTCCGTGAACCGACAAAGAAATGGTCAGGAAGGTCCCTGAGAATGCGGAATTGCATGCAAAGGCAGAAAAGACCGTTAAGCTTAGGTTGTCAGATTTAGCTACTTTTCGACAGAACCTGGCACCCCCGAAAGTGCAAACTATAGTACTTATATATATATATATATATATATATATATATATATATATATATATATATATATATATATATATTATATATATATATATATATATATATATATATATATATATATATATATAAAGTGATGGGAGAATCCTAATCTAGATTCGGCGATATTTTCATAGATTCGGATTCGGAGGATCTGGATTCGGATCCGAAGAATTCCAAAATCGGCTAAATTTCTATTCGATTCCGATTCCGATTCGAGAATTCCAAAATTGGGTGGATTCGGATTCGGATTCGAGAAATTCCAAAAATCAGCTGGATTCGGATTCGAAAGTTGCAGTTATAGTTATTTTGATCTATTATAGTTATTATAGATACAGTTAAAGATATGTTACAGTTTTTTTGATCTATCATAATTATTATAGGCACAGTTAAAGATATGTTATAGTTATTTGGATCTATTATAGTTATTATAGATACAGTTAAAGACATGTTATAGTTATTTTGATCTATTATAGTTATTATAGGTACAGTTAAAGATGTTATAGTTATTTTGATCTATTATAGTTATTATAGGTACAGGTAAAGATATGTTATAGTTATTTTGATCTATTATATTTATTATAGGTACAGGTAAAGATGTGTTATAGTTATTTTGATCTATTATAGTTATTATAAGTAGATTTACAATTATGAAATATTAATGAGTTTAAAGCACTAACATTTAGAGGTTCATTTAATCTATAAAAAAAGAGAAAAAATCTGTTCTGGAACATGTTCGTAGAAAATTCGTCGTAAAATCCCAATCTTGTAACCTTAGTTCAGGGGTTCCCACCCCTTTTTTTGCTTGTGGACACCCTAAGTCCTAACTTTACGTATGTGGACCCCCCATAAACTCATATAGCTAAGGCTTAGCTCATAATTATTGAACCCCCGAGACCTAACTTTACGTATATGGACCCCCCCCGAGTCCTAACTTTATGTATATGGACCCCCTGGATCCCAAGGACCCCTGAGTCCTAATTTTACGTATATAGACCCCTGGATTCCAAGGACCTCTGAGTCCTAACTTTACGTATATTGACCCACTGAGTCCTAACTCTACGTATATGGAACCCTGGATTCCCAGTGGCCCCTGAGTCCTAACTTAAAATACGTATATGGACCCCCTGAGTCCTAACTTTAGGTATGTGGAC
>SEYY01022522.1:75000-82500 GCA_009176605.1 Armadillidium nasatum
TATATATATATATATATATATATATATATATATATATATATATATATATAGGTGGAGTCTAGGGCTTTTCGTCTTATCAACTCTCCCGCTCTTACTAACTCTCTCCAATCTCTTTCTTCCCGTCGAATTGTTGCGTCACTCTCTCTATACTATCCCTATTACAACGGACATAGCTCTTCTGAACTCTCACGTCGCATACCTCCTCCATTGAGAAGGACTTGTGCGACGCGACTTTCTATACAGTCTCATCCCATCTCTGTCCAACTCTCCGAACCCAAACTTAACCGCTATGCTCAAACTTACATATACTCTACTGGTATAGTCTGGAACACACTCCCTTTATCTGTTTTCGCAACTTCCTTTGACTTGCACACTACAAAACGCCGTGTATCGGGTCACATCGGCCATTAGCGACCAGGTTCCGAATGATCCCCAACTCTGGTGGTTATTGGTAGGCTTCCGTCCTTAACCCACCAGAGGAGACATAATATATATATATATATATATTATATATATATATATATATATATATATATATATATATATATATATATATATATATATATAGATATATATAATATTTATATATATATATATATATATATATATATATATATATATATATATAATATATATATATATATATATATATATATTATATATAATATATATATATATATATATATATATATATATAATATATATATTATATATATCTGCGCTAGTCTCTTTGTAGCAAAGGGAACTTTAATTGGGTGGAAAAGAGAATATATTATGGAGAAAACAAATATCAAAGACGCAAAATATTTTATATATGTCAAAAAAAGATAAAAAAAAGTATATAAAAAAAAAGATTCTTTTTTTTGGGGGGTAAAATGGTCCCTGTTGACTGACAAAAAAAAGAATCATTCGCTTCGGATAGTTAATTAATAAACTTTACTCTCTGGAACTTTTTGATGTTCTTGTCTTTATATATATATATATATATATATATATATATATATATATATATATATATATATATATATATATATATATATATATATATATATATATATATATATATATATATATATATATATATATATATTATATAATATGTTATGATATGTATATATATATGATTTTACGGGAGAGGGAATTAGCGTTCCCATTCTGTATATGGAATGTTAAGGGTACTTCCCATCTCATCCCGTTGACCAATGGTTCGCTCCCTTTCGCGCTCACCTTCTACGCGGACTAAGCCCTCCTTCACACATAAAACACATTCAGACTACATCTTTTAAAAAAAAAAAAAAAAAATTAATAATGACGTCAACAACAGTAGAAGTTTTGAAATCAAAGCTTTGTGCCAGACTCTATCGAAAGCTTTCGATATGCCCAGCGCGTCACAATAGAGTCACCGAAATACCGAAGAGCGGGAGAACTAAGAATCAGATAGAAGGGAATGAAGATCGCCAGTAGAGCATTTGCTACGAAAGCCATACTGGCGATCTGAGATAAGATTAGAAGAATTGAGATGTTTCCAAATCTTACCTCTTAAGGATAGATTCGAAAACTTTAGAAATAACGGATGTTAAATAAATGAGGACGATATTTAGTGGTTTGAGATGGGTCCCCCCTTCTAATTACTGAATGACCGCACCTTCCCAAAAAGAAGGGAAGGTTGAGGTAGAAAGTAAAGACGAAATAGTTTACCAAGCTCTGAAGCGCATGTTTTGAGAACCACAGGAGGAATACGATCAGGACCGTAGGCCTTCTTAGTGTTCAGCTCAGAGAGAGCAGAAATGACGTCTTTAGAAGAAATTACAATTTTGGACATATATATATATATATATATATATATATATATATATATATATATATATATATATATATATAATATATATATATATATATATATATATTATATATATATATATATATATATATATATATATATATATATATATATATATATATATATATATATATATATATATATATATATATATATATATATATATATATATATATATATCTTACGCTCCCAGGAAGGCTTCAGCCTGTCAGCGAGATCAGCATACGTCTGCACGTCGGTCTATCAGCTATGATTCCCTCCTCCAACACCTGCTCCATTGTTGGCAGGTGGTGTCTCCTTAAAGAGTCCTCAACCGTGTCTCTCCATCTCTTACTCAGTCTCCCCCTCAGACGCTCACTTATTGGCCTTCACTCCCACCTCCTCTTTGCCACCCAATCTCCTTATATATATATATATATATATATATATATATATATATATATATATATATATATATATATATATATATATATATATATATATATATATATATATATATATATATATATATATATATATATATATATATATATATATATATATATATGAGTGAGAGTGTGCGCGCGTGTGTGTGTATGTGTGTGTTTTTGTGTACGTGAAATGTAATTATTTCTTTCACACTCTCCACCATAAACCCCAACTTGTTGACAACTTTTTTGCATTTCTTGTCTGCTGCTGATAAAAGGATAAAATTGGTCTCCCCAATTTGGGTTATCAAATCATATATATGAAACTGCAGCGCCTACGAAATGAATTCATTTATGAGAATATTTTTTATTTTGGCATTTTATATATATATATATAATATATATATATATATATATATATATATATATATATATATATATATATATATATATATATATATATATATATATATATATATATATATATATATATATATATATATATATATATATATATATATATATATATATATATATATATATATATATATATATATATATATATATATAAGTAGAAGGGGAAGTGGAGCGAAAAACTCTCAGAAAATTTTAGGGAGAGAGGTAAAATGCTCTGCAAGGAGGTGAATAGGGTGAGGAGAAAGAGAGAAGAGCAGGGGGAGGTAGTGAAAGGGGAAGATGGTTAGTTCGTAGAATAAGAAAAATGTGTGGCAGAGAGGTGGAGAAGGTACTTTAGTGAATTATTGTATGGGAGCATAGTGATTGGAGAAGGGGCGGTGGCTAGGTAAGATTAGAGGAGTATTAGTAGAGAGGAGGTGGAAGTGTCAGTAAGAAAGGTAAAAAAAGGAAAGTCGGCAGGGATGGAAGGTATTTATGGGGATTTGTTACGGGATGGAGCTGGAGATTTGGTTAACTGGCTGGTTAAAATGTTTGTTGTTTAGGGGGGAAGAAGGGAGAGTGCCTCAGGAATGGCAGGACGCTTGTTTAGTGCCCATATATATAAAGAAAAAGGGGATAATATGTGTAAAAATTTATAGGGGAATAAGTCCGTTGATCGTGGTAGGGAAAATTTATGGTAGGATATTAGTCACAAAAATATTGTATAACATATAATAGGAATGTATAATGACAAGAGAAGGGTTGGGAGAGGAACAAAGGAGTTTTAGAGAAGGTAGAGGATGTGTGAACAACGTGTTTACGCTAAGGATGATTGGCAAGAAATTGCGTGAAAAAGGTGAAGATGGGTAAGCATGCTTTATTGATTTGGAGAAAGCATAAGATAGGGTGTATAAGAGGAAATTGTTCGATATATTGAGAAAGGGTTGGGAGATGGGCGAAAGATTATTGAATGGGATCAAAGCCTTTTATGAAAACTGTAGAGCGAGCATGAGGATGGAAAGAGAGCTTCTTGATTGGTTCAACGTAGAAATGGTGTTGAGACAGGGATGTATAATGTTCTCATGGTTCTTTAACCTGTTGATGGATGGAGTAGTTCCGGAAATGGAGAGGGAAGGGTATTAGGCTGAGAAGTAGGGAGGGAGTACGGGAAGTAAATGTACTGCTGTTTGCGGATGATGCGGTCTTTATGGCGGATTTTGTGGAAAAGTTGAGAATGTTGGTGAGATAATTTGTAGGAAAATGCGCAAATTAAGGATTAGGGATAAATCCAGAAAAGGAAAGTAATGAGGATTGGGAGTGAGGTGGTGATAGTACGAGGAGAGGAATGCGGTGGGATGTAGAAGTGGGGGAAAGAGATTGAAGGAGGTGGAAGAATTCAAATATTTGGGAATGTTGGTGGAAGAGAAATGGGGGGGGGATAGAAATGGAAAAAAAGAATAGCTATGGGGGATAAAGGGAAGTATAGAAGGAAGGGAAAACGTCAAAGGAAATTAAGGTTCGAATGTATGAGTGTATGGATTTACCATCTGTGATGCATGGATGTTAAACATGGATGATGAATGCTCAGGTGAGGAAAAGTTTAAAAGTTTGAGATGAAGGGATGGAGAGCGATATGTGGTTTGAGAATGGAAGATAGGATCAGAAACGAAAGAATAAGGGAGATATGCGAATGGAGGAGGAGAATGGTTGATAGAGCAGACTAGGGTGTACTCAGGTGGTTTGGGCATGTGCATAGAATGCATGAAGACAGGATGGTGTGCAGAATGCTTAAATCCGAGGTTGAAGGAGGTAGAGGGAGTGGAAGGCCAAAATGGAGATGGATTGAATGTGTGAAGGTTTTAGGTGAAAGGGGTTTGAGTTTGGAAGAGGGCAGGAGAGTTTTGGAGGACAGAGGTAGATGGAGGGCTGTGGTGATGGGGGGGGGGTTAAAGGTGAAGTGTGCATGAACATGGGTGAAGGATTTATGGCTGGGACCGCCCCACGAGAGTGGAAAAGGCGGAAATCGAAATATATATATATATATATATATATATATATATATATATATATATATATATATATATATATATATATATATATATATATATATATATATATATATATATATATATATATATATCATGTTGTAACATTTGTAATGAGACTTCTGGTTACAGGAAAATGAATAATTTCTTAGTATCTGAATATTACCCTGCTACATATCTAATATGGGTTAGCTGAGTAAAAATAAAAAATTTTAAAAAAAAATATAATAATATATATATATATATATTATATATATATATATATATATATATATATATATATATATATATATATATATTATATATATATATATATATATATATATATATATATATATATATTATCGTTATAAAAATGTTTTGTTGAAAAGTTCAGAATGACTAAAGATATTTAGATATGTAGCATAATATTCAGATACTAAGAAAAATAATTAGATATTTAGAATATTTAGTATTTCAGAAGTCTCATTCTACAAACCGTGTTACAACAGCTGATTACTACTCACATAATAAAATACAATAAAAATAAATAAAAAAATAAAAATAAAAATATAAAAAATAAAATAAAATAAAATAAAAATTATTTGATTTGATTCATTGAGTTATTTCAATTATATTATTAACTCATGATATATGAGTTATTGAATTAAGATATATTGCAGCATCTATTCTATCTTAAATAGAACTAGAAAACGGTAAAAATGCATTATATATTGTGTATTGAGAAGCTGTTCTAGAATGTTTACACATGTGAAACTTTCTGAATATCTTTCAGTCATGTAGCTTGACCGTTCTCAAAGGTCACTTGAGAGAATCTCAGGTTAAAATGATGTTCCAGCACAACGTTTCTCTTTCCTTCAGTCTGGTACATTATATAAAACACGATGAGTTTCATGATTTATTTGTATCATTAAACCTACACTAATTATGTCGGAATTCAAATTGACAAAGTTAGAGCAGTGTGCAGTTGGACTTTAATGCACATTTTGGTATGCTTTTCTACATATCTAGCTGATCTGTAGCTCTCATCGCATCGTCCACACCATGAATGATTCAGAATAAAAAATTTAGAATGGTGTGTAATTGAGAGATTGAACTTTTTGTTATTTACTACATATTCAGCTCTTCTTAAGCTCCTATTGCATTGTGTACACCATAAATGAGTTTAAAATACCCCCAGCAACTTGAACTTTACGATAGGGAGCTTTCATTGGTTGGGAGAATGACATTCTTGAGCATTCTGTGATACTTAAGTGAATATTTTTTACTGTCATAAACTGTCAATATTACAGCAGTTACTAATGAACGAACGTCAAAATCCGGATAAAACGATATTTTAGACAGCAATAGCATGATAGGAGCAAGAAGTGCAAAAACCATGAGAAAGTCATATCTTCTAGATAAAAATTATAAATTTAGGAGTAACTAAAGAGGAATGGAGTGGTTGTTTACTTTCGACCAGTAATAAATAAAAAGAAAAATTATAAATTCAAAAGTATATAATTAAAAATTCATTGATAAAGGAAGCGAAAGTGATAATAATGAAGGTAAACTAATTACACAATCGATAAATTTTTTAAATTATTAGCGTTGTAGATAGTAAAAGCCAGATCAATTAAGCGGTTGCAATAGCAACTAGTTTGTAGTTTCCATTGCAGCATCTGCCACGCCAATGAGTTTGAAATACCCTCCAACATCTTAAATTTTGGGAAGATAAAGTGATGTCATTGGTTTCTAGAATGACACTCTTGCGCCATCTTTGAATTTAATAAACTTTTTTTTTAATATTTTTAAATGTTTTTAATATTTAATATTTTTATTTTTCACTAATCCTAATGGAAAATCAATGGTACTACATAAATAAAGTTAAAGATAAAAGCTGCTGTTAATTAAAGTTAAATTTTCTCCAAAATAAGGAAATTCTTTTAGAAACATTTGCTAGCTTTAAAAACTTTTTAGAGAAATTAAATTCCGAGAAAATATTTACCAAATTCATAATTTAAAATCTCATTCGTGTTGTCAGTACAGTAAAGGACTGTAAATAAATTACGAAATAAATTTTACCTATTTTATCTTCTCCATCTATTTACCTATTTTAACTTCTCCCTTCAGGGATTACAGTTGTCTTCAAACTCCACAAACTCATTCAACTCACTTCATCCCGGAATCGTGCAAAATCAATTCTTAACACCAAAAATTCTTTTCTCCGTTAAAATGCAGTAATCTTTCTGGTTCTTCTTCCTCACAACTTTTCTAACATTTTGCTAATGGTCCTCCGCTCTTCGGTGTTTCCATAAATCTTTCACTGTAGTGCTAGACATATGGAAAGCCTTCAGTAGAGTCTGGCACAACAAAGCTTTGATTTCCAAACTTCTCTCTTTCGGAATTTACCCTTCTCTCTGTGATCTTCTCTCTGATTTCTTTTCTGGTCATTCTATAGCAACTGTTATAGACGGTCACTGTTCTTCATTTAATTAAATTATAAATAGTAGTGTTCCTCAAGAATGTGTCCTATCCCCAACACTTTTTCTACTCTTCATTAATAACCTTCACTTTATTACTTCATCACCTATTCACTCCTATGCTGATTATTCTACACTTCATTACTCCTTTTACTTATACATCAGTTAATTGGATGGCCTTGGATCAACTGATTTCTGATCTTTCTCGTATTTCTTTTAGGATCAGAGAACACATGGTCATTTCCAATGCCTCAGAAACTCAAATCGTCCATTTTTCTACTAAACAAACCATCCTTAAAACTATAATACCTTAGAAAACACTTCACTCAAAATCTTTCGTGTTTCTTTTT
>SEYY01022522.1:87500-90000 GCA_009176605.1 Armadillidium nasatum
ATCTAATTGTTTTCTCTTTATAGGGGGTTTGTTCTTCCATGCATGGAGCATACTTACTCATTTGGAATAGTTCCATTCACACAACTCTCCTTGAAAAGGTAGAATGTATGGATTTTCTCGTCTTAAAAGCTATTTTGCTCTTACTAACTTTATCAGTATCTTTTTATGTTGTTGCCTAAACCTCAGTATAATCACAATTACAACGAACACTCTTCTGAACTTTCATGTCTTATACCTCCTGCAATGAGAAGGGCTAGTGCGACACGCCAATCTACACAGTCTCAAACCTTTTCTTTTTACAACTTTCTGACACCAGACTTAACGACTATGTGTAACCTCACATGTATTCAGCTTGTAAAGTCTGAAACTCATTTCCTTTATCTATTTTCCAGACTTCCTTTGAAATACACATTTTAAAATGCAGTGTATCGGGGCATGCTGGGTTTCAATTTCATCTGGAGAATTTTACTATTCCGGTAGTGACTGGTAGGATTCTAGCCTTTGCCCCGGAGAATATATATATATATATATATATATATTATATATATTATATATATATATATATATATATATATATATATATATATATATATATATATATATATATATATATATATATATATATATATATATATATATATACATATAGGGAGCCCATTGTCACCAGTTTATAGTAAAATGCTGTTATGTAGCAAAAGTTACCAATGTACGGTGAGGGAACGCTGCGTGTAGGAACCAACCTTATAGGTGGTCCTGGGGCACCTGGTTTTATTGGGAACCGGTGCTCTTATCTCTTAAGTAGAGACAGAGAGGCTGGTTCTTCTAGAGGAACGGCTGCTGCTGCTGCTTGTAGATAAAGTGAATATACAAGTTACCTGTTTAGGAATCCTTCTAAGATTATCTCAAAATGGGAAAGATTATTTGAAACAAGCAAATTGTTTTTTACTTTTCTTAATTTTATCAAAAATGCTTAACGGACTTATAAAAATTCTTTCATTACAAAGAGTTAAATTAATATACAAAAAAAATGTTATAAGTAGAATAATTGTTAATATTCATATAAATAACTTTATTTTAATAAAATACATGAAAATTGAATTTATGAAAACATTTTTATTATTTATATATATATATATATATATATATATATATATATATATATATATATATATATATATATATATATATATATATATATATATAATATATATATATATTATATATATTTAATAATAATAAAAATAATTTTTTGAAAAAATTTTTATATATTTTTAAATATATTATAATATATATATATATATATATATATATATATATATATATATATATATATATATTATATATATATATATATATATATATATATATATATTATATATATATATATATATATATATATATATATATATATATATATATATATATATATATATATATATATATACCTTCTCATAAGTTTGATCCTGCTGCAGAAGCAGCATTGTCGCTTATAACATAAAGAGCACTCTATCTTCATTCATATATACATATATATATATATATATATATATATATATATATATATATATATATATATATATATATATATATATATATATATATATTATATATTATAATATATATATATATATATATATATATATATATATTCATAAAACAGATTATTATAAAAGATTACACGAGAACCTTAAAAAAAAAAAATCAACTCGATTCGTTATTATATTTGTCAATCATGAATGTAAGCGGAAATTTAGTTAATTGGTAACCAAGAGTGACGGTGGTTCTCGGAAAGCATTGCGTTCTTTTATGATGTCACCCACGCTTCGTCAAAGTTCTTTGAATCAAGCTTGCACGATTTATTAAACGAAAGATTTTCATATGAGATAGTTGGTAATAACAATGTACTTTTATGACGCTCGTAAGATAAAAAGTATGAAGTCAGTACAATGCTCAAGCTATTATTTAGATTAAAATTTTTATATTTACGATGGTCTCGTATAAAGATACTGTCAGTATAGTGTTGGAATCCGTCATATTTTTTTATACTTTGGTCACCAATCAAGGAGAAGAGCCTTATTGACCATAGAAGAAAAGTAAAGGAAGGGAGATATATATTTTTAGTATAATATTTTTGGTCGTGTTAAAGGAGTAATCTGCTTAATATTGATAATTCCTTCATGAATGACGGGTTTAACCTTTATAAATATATCTTAATAATATAAAATCTTATATTTCAAACGATTATACATTTTAGTAACCTTAATATATATATCTTAATATAAAATCTTATATTTCAAACGATTATATATGTTGGTAAAGAAAATCAGTTATGAAAGAAAGCAGTCGTTTATGCAGTGTAGTTAACAAAATTTCATCTCTTTTTTTGGTACAGTTATTACAATACGTATTTGATACTTTTACATTATACAATCTCCTCTTTATCTCTCTCACGCACACGCACACACACCTAGTCACACACCTACAGACGCACGGGCGCGCG
>SEYY01022522.1:105000-108350 GCA_009176605.1 Armadillidium nasatum
GTCGTCGTAAACAACGTAAAGATGTGCTGAGTCAGCTTCCAATGGAAGATTGAAATCAAGCAAATAAGAGTAAAATAATATATCTAAAACTTAAAATGATATTATCATTGCAAAATACTATTATAATTGCATTAAGCCAAAAAAAAGAATATATATTAACATATTGTTATAATTATTACTCACCAAAATGAATAATTTTATAATTTTAAAAGCATAAAATTTCATTTCAATAACAATAGAAGATTCTCTAAAGCATAAATTATATAAGTAAGCACAATAGCCCTCAAATCATTTGCATAAAGGGAAGGTTAATCTGCCCTTATTATAACAACTGGGAAGCTTTTAATTAATCATATGAATTTAAATGACAAATTTTAATTTTAATTAAATTGCTAATTTGAGATTATAATTGTATTCAGTTTCCCTGAAGACGTATATATTTATCTACGAAGATATTTTATATATATATATATATATATATATATATATATATATATATATATATATATATATATATATATATATATATATATATATTATATATATATATATATATGGTTAGAAGAGGAACCAACACTTGTTACGAGAGAAATAGGCAGAGCAAGAGATATAAAAGCGGATGGTTCCCTTATACAGCTGAAATAACTAATTTTCTCATCTTGAACAGATTTCACTTTTTCTTTGAAATATCGTGACAGCAAATGCTACTACAGGAGATTTGCAAGACAGTTGAAGACCAAAGATGTTTATTTGGAGCACAGAAGAGGCGTGAAAATCGTCGAAACAAATAGAATAAGTTGGGCCGATTTTTCGTAGGAGTTTTTAAAAATTTGTATTGTAGTTAATGAAGAACTACTTTTTACAATGTTTTTGACTCCGGTATCTGTAAATTATAGGTAGATAAGCATAGGTATAATCTGCAAACTGAAGTCGAGAAAGATATCAAGATGCAAAATGGAGAATAGATTTGACCTGACTTATGTAAAAAAAAATATAGTCCAAGTCATTTATATATGTAAAGATAGTTATAAATAGGTTAGGAAAAAAATAATAAAATCGTTACATCAACCTGTAACTGCTAATTTAAAAGTAAATCTCATTTTAGTTGGACATGATTAAGCAAGGAAAAGATCTTAGTCATCAGCGATGCCTTATATATCTTATGTCACCCCATGCCTGCAAAATGATTCCCCGTAGTCTCTATGATAAAGAACTGTAAATCATTGAAATTCAAAATAATGTCACCTGTTTATCTAGATCATCAAAATCATTCTATTAATAAGAATGAGAGTTAGGATAGTTTCAAGTATTTTCTTCGAGACGCAATGAGAACTGTAGTGTGTAAATTAATACCTTCGGAATTAGATGAGCAAGTGAGCAATCCATCACCACTAAAACGTGCAAGTATTGAGGCATTGAGACCATATGTGAATAATAATCTGTTCCAGCTTCCAAGCATACTTACTAAAAAATTAGGGGAGGGATGCGATGTAGGCAGCTTGCCTTCCTAACGTTGAAGGATATTTGAATTCAATGCACCATATCAAATGTAATCTCAAGAAATCTCTTGGAACAAGTGGAAAAAGAAAGAGAGAGGAGGAGGACTGCCAAATAATTAGATGAAATATGAATGCAGATAAAATTAACATTTTCAGCATGTATAAGTTCAACGAAATGAATAATAGTTAGAAAAACCAAGGAGGCCAGCGTATTTTCGTATAGTGAAAATACTCCTTGTTCATTACATAACGAAAATTTTTGTACTTCCGCTATGCATTGTCTGAAGAATGAATGATAGGATATCAAGTACGCTCAAACAATCGATCTTGAAGATAAATTTTTAGTCGAAAAAGGAATGAACCTGCCTGTTCCATCCGCGATTTTGACCATAATCTTCGATTGATGCCGAAGCCCTCACAAAGTTCAAAAATTAACTTCAAGAATAAATAGTAGAAAAAGCTCAAAATTTCCAATTAGCTCCTTTGTGGTGGTGCAGTAAAATACGTTTTGAACAGGAGAGAGCTTTTAGAGAATATTCATTAAAATAAAATATTTAAAATTGTCGATCATTTTAGGAAGAAGAGGGCGAAAATAATCATAACGAGGGACTTCATGGTGGAGAATGTGTAGAGAGTATTCAATAATTTGGTTTGTGCCATCCTTAATATGTGCGAGTTCCTTAATCAGCTGATCCGAATAACTGAAAATTCTAAATGATTATGCTCCTAAATTCTTTGATTAGTATGAGAAGAATCCAACCACTCAGAATTGAGAACGTCGAAATCCTTTAAAAATGGGAATTCCATCGTTTGATGAGACGTATTTATTTCTTTAAAGTTAGTGAGTTATAAAAATGTTTGAAAAAATCTTTTCGATTGTACTCGTATTAATATTGGTTGACAGATTTTAGGCTATACAATAGCATCAAATGTAAGAGATTTAAAATTTCGAAATGTATTACAGGTCTATTAATAAATACTTTATCCTTCAGACGATAATTATGTAAATAGTTGTAGGCAAATAAATTGAATAAATAAGCCTAGAAAAAGTTTTTGAATAAATTGGTTCCAGATAAGTGAGAAACGGTTATTACGTGAGCTACAATAACACGTAAGCCTCGAACGTTGGTATAATGTATTGAAAAATCACGTCTGGGCAAATTTGATAAAATAAATATCGTTCTAAACACACACACACAAATATATATATATATATATATATATATATATATATATATATATATATATATATATATATATATATATATATATATATAATATATATATATATAGACTATATATATATTATATTATATATATTAATATATATATATATATATATATAAATATATATATATATATATAATATAATATAATAATAAAGTAAAACCAAATAGTTACTTAAAGTCTTTGGAAATTATCAACGTAAGTTAAAATATTAACATCAATAAAAATAAAAATTCCAGTTACATTTTATAAACAATATTAACCCTGTAAATTAAATGATTAAAACTTAACATAAAAATAATTAAAACACTTAAACTATTTGATATAGAGAATAAATAAAAGTAAATGAAAAAAATAAGTAAAAAAAAAAAACTTAAAAAAAAAATGTTTTATTATTAAATTGAGGATAAAAGATTTTAAAAGAAAAGCAAAAATTCTTGATCTGTTTTTTATATTCCAAGACAAAAACAAAAAGGAAGACATCAAAGGACAAGAGAAATAATCCCGATTCTTTGAGTTCAAAGACGAGACTCTTTAATGGATATTTTAGTTTGATATCGTGCAAGTGAAGATTCAAATGTAAATGATTGCAATCGTACAAGTGAAGATTTAAATGTAAAGGAT
>SEYY01022524.1:0-2500 GCA_009176605.1 Armadillidium nasatum
TTATAATATAATGAATTTAAGAAACGACGTTGTGTTGCCAGCCATTAAGATCTGAATAACACAAAGAGATTGTAAGGGATTAAATGAATTTATAGATTTTCTATGTAATCAGATTTCGAGAGAATGATTAATGAAGACAATTATATTAATATACATTTTTATCATGAAAAATTGGTCTTTTGGGTTTGTTTTGATCAGATTTTCTGAATTGGTCATGATAAATTTTTTGCTAAATGTTGAAAAAGTTGATTAGAAAAATGTTAAAACATTTTTATAAGGATGAAATCTTTTTCATATTTTTAATTGCGCTATTAGCTTTTATTATTTTACTTTTTTAATTTCAATATATATTAATATTTCAAATTTTTGTTTACATTTTTTTATTTTTTTTTATATTCAAAAACTTTTATTACTCTAATTTGGGACTTGATAAAATTAATTTTTTTATAATTTTTATTTAAAACTTTGTATTTTTTTTTATTTTTATTTTTTGTTTAAAGTCCTTATTTTTTTTTTAATTAAATTATATTATTTAAAAAAAATTTTATTATTAAATTTTTTTTTTTTTTTTTATTTTTTTTTTTTTTTTTTTTTTTTTTTTTTTTTTTTTTTTTTTTTTTTTTTTTTTTTTTTTTTTTTTTTTTTTTTTTTTTTTTTTTTTTTTTATTTTTTATTTCTTTTTTTAATTTTTTATTTAAGAATTTCTATAAATCTAATTTTTTTTTTTTTTTTTTTTTTTTTTTAAATTTTTAAATTAATTTTTAATGATAAATATTAAATTTTTTTAAAAATTATTAATATTTAATTATTTTTATTAAAAAAATTTGGAATTTTAATATTTTACCTAATAACTATCATTTAAATGTTTAATTTCAAAAATGTAAAAATATTATTTTATTTTATTTATTTTTTTTTTAATTTCAGTTGCTTTAAATTTATTTAAAAAGTTTTCATTATTTTAACATTTTATTTAAAAACTTTCGCAACTTTAATTTCAAATTTTAAAATTTTTTAAATAAAATTATTGATTAAGAAGCTTTAATTCTATGAAATTTAAATTAAAAAATTAAAATTTTAATTAAAAAAAAACTTTAACTCAAATTTCATTCATTCAAAAATTTTGATTATTTCTAATTTTTGAAAAAATAAAACTTTTCAAATTAACATTAATAATTTTTTTTTTTTTTTTTTTTTTTTTAATATTAATTCAAACTTTGGAACAAAAAATACCCATAAGATATTGATTGAAACCTTTATCTATACCTTACATACCTTTAATTTACATTTACATAAATCTATTGCCTGCTTTAAGACACTATTTTTTAATCCCATTTATAATACTGGATAATAACTAATAAAAATTACTAATAATAAATAAAAATAATAATTAATAATGATAATCAATAATAATAGTAATAATAAATATAATAATAGAATAAAATAAAAACTAATTTATAATAATAATAACAAAAAAAAAAAAAAAAAAAAAAAAAAAAAAAAAAAAAATAATTTAATAATAATTAATATAATAATAATAATAATGTATAGCATAATTGGATTTGTTTCAATAATAATAATATCAATAATATTATCAACAAAGATTTTAATAATAACTAATAATAATATTAATATTAATATTAATAAATAATAATAATAGTTAGGAAATATATAATAATAATAATATAATAATAAATAATAATTAATAAAAATAATAATAATAATAATAAATAATAATAAAATAAAATATAATTTTTGGATGATAAATAAAATAATAATAATAAATAATAATAATTAATATCAATAATAATAATCATCATAAATAGTAATAGTTATGGTAATAATAATAATAATAAAAATAATATAATAATAATAATAATAATAATAATTATAATAATAATAATAATAATAATAATAATAATAATAATAATATTTTAACCATTTTCAAATGCCTTCTTTTTCATTTTTTCCATATTTCAAAACGTAGGTAAAGTACGGTATGTAAATGAGAATTTATGATAGAATAGATTAATAACTTTGTCAAATTTTATTCACAATCTTATTTGTTAAATATTGTATTTCACAGTCTTCTTTTTACCCTTCGAAATTTGACAACGCTCAATAGAGACTTCTGTAAGATCTCTCTCTCTCTCTCTCTCTCTCTCTCTCTCTCTCTCTCTCTCTCTCTCTCTCTCTCTCTCTCTCTCTCTCTTCTCTCTTCTCTTCTTTGAAGTTATTTTTACCACTTTTGAATGGGGACTCAGTTTCTTTCCAAGACTCTGCATTTTTTTTTTTTTTTTTTTTTTTTTTTTTTTTTTTTTTTTTTTTTTTTTTTTTTTTTTTTTTTTTTTTTTTTTTTTTTTTTTTTTTTTTTTTTTTTTTTTATTAATTTTTTTTAAGGTACAACAAAAATACTATATAATATATATATATATATAATATATATATTATATATAGTATTATTTATTTTATTATTATTATATTATATATTAATAATATATAT
>SEYY01022524.1:12500-20000 GCA_009176605.1 Armadillidium nasatum
GCTTTTGAGAGGAATATCTTTTAAACTAGAAGGAATAGTGAAGGGTGGAGTCATCAGCATAGGAATGGATAGATGATGAAGTAATTGAGAAAAGGTCATTAATGGAAAGTAGAAAAAGTGTATTTCTTCTGTATATTTTTTCAGTCTATCTGCTTTTTGACAGTAATATATCCAAAGAGCACTTCTGACGAAGAAATGCATTACTAAAAGCATTTTTCTCGCTTTTCTTACATAAAACACTAACTCTGGTTTCATAGGTATGAATTTTTACACACCTGCACCCAAGTACGTTGTCAAAATCTTAACTATGAAAAGTTTTCAAACTACTGACACTAAAAATTTCTTTCTTCCAGAAAAAATTGCAACAATCTTTCTGAATCTTCATTCAATTCATTAATTATTCCATTTAACTTGAAAGATTACCTTCTCATGAGGAATAGTTAATGCTAGGAGAGTGCTTTGTAGTAACCGAAATCTGATCTTTCTCGTGTGACTAGTTGGAGCATATAGAACATGGTTGCTTACAATTCCTCAAAAATCACTTCTTTCATCTTTCCACTCAACATTATCTTCTTCACAACTAAGGAATCTTCTTGGAAAACACACAATTATAACCTTCGTCTCTTAATATTCATGGTTCTTTTATATTTTGAAGTCTCTCTCTCTCTCTCTCTCTCTCTCTCTCTCTCTCTCTCTCTCTCTCTCTCTCTCTCTCTCTCTCTCTCTCTAAACAAGCTTCTAAGACAAAAGGTGTTCTGATGCGTCTTAGGAACTTCTTTTAACTGTCCCAATTGCTTACCCTGTAATCAGAAAAATTTATCCTACGTGACACTAAAAGCTCTTTCTTTTGGAGAAAATGCAGCAATCTTTCTGAATCTTCTTCCTCATTCTCTTTCTGGTATTTTAGCATTTTGCCAAAATATATCTGAGTTATTATTTTGCTCATTATTTTATTCCTGATGTTTCTTCCGATGGTACTTCTGCTGTAGTACTTTCCAGAAAAGCCTTGTACTTCGCTCAAACTCTTGCCTCTAAATCTTATTTAGACAAAATCCTTTTCAACTTCCCTCCAACTCATTTATGCCAAACATTGAAATTTCTCTAAAACTGGAATTTCAGCTCTTTCTGAACTAATAATTACTAACCAGGCGTATAGTTCTGTTAGGCTCAGCCTATGAACTTCGTCTTTTTCTTCTTAATGAAAACCCATTCAAAATGTTTTAGAGCTGGAGACCTTTGAAAAACTCTATCTTCTTATGGTAATAACAACAGTACTTTTCAAAACTTTCGAATCTATCCTTGATTGGGGAAATAATTTTCAAACATCTTAAATAAATAATATAATTGATCGGAATATTTGCTATTGATTTTAATTTAGATTTTTCTCAATCTCTAGTGATTTGTGTGTGTGCATCACATCTAGTTCTTTACGCCACCATACTAGTATATATATATATATATATATATATATATATATATATATATATATATATATATATATATATATATATATATATATATATATATATATATATATATATATATATATATATATATATATATAGTATACTGTTCTGATTGTATCCCAATAATGGTTCTTAAACCTTGAGTTTATAAACTTGCACCCTCTCTTGGTAAACTATTTCATCTATGCCGATCAATTTAAAATTTCCTTTTTAGACGGAAACGTTCGCTCATTTAACCTGTGCTGAAAAAGTGAGACTCTTCTCAGTACTTTATCGTCCTATTGCTTTACCCTTCTTTCTTATTAAATTTGTCGAATTATTCTTAATTGAAAGATTTTGAAACATCTTTTAAATCTCCTAAACTTATCTGTGATCAGTAGTATGGCTTAAGTAAGGAGGGTTCCATTTGCAAACTTCTTTCTCTGCTCTCTGAATCTTGATCCTTTACTATATTCGGCCTTTTGGAACATGTTTTGCTTTGACGCTAGACATACCGCTAGAGTACATGTAAGAATAAATTCAAAGGTCAAGTAAAAGATCTGAGAATTGTACTGAGAAAGCATTAGACTATGTGGAAAGCAGAATCGAACGAACTGTCCTTAAAGGAGGAGATATACGACATGAAAGTTCAGAGGAGCAAAGTTTATTAAGAAAGTGAAATTATAAAGAGAAAGGAGAGTGAAGCAACAATAAGATGACTAAAAAGACATTGCGGAGAGTTTGTGAAGAATAGGAGAATTAACAAAGCTAAAAGAGCCTGGAAGAAAGATTGGTTTCTGAACTTCCCTCTTCCGGTATATATCTTTATTTTTGCTTCCTTCTCTCCGATTTCCTTTCCCATCATCATATTTTTGTTGTTGTAGCTTACTACATTTCTTCCTTTAAATCCATTAATTGTAGTTCCTCGGAGTTCTGTTCCGTTACTCTGTCCTTTCTACTTTTCTTTAACGACCATATTTCTTTCATTTGCGATCTATACAGATATTCGGAAAGTTGAGAAATATAGGATAGCATTAGAGTTAGGAGATAGGTGAATTTTGTACAGTTTGGCAAGAGAGCCGAAAATACAAAGTTTAAAATTTCGAAGACTTCCAATTAGAAATATGAAGATAAAAAATTTTATTACTTAAGTATAATTTACGTTTTTAGCTGAGAATTGAGGATAGAGGCAAAATGTGAGAATTAATTGATTAGTGCTTGCGGTTTGAAAACTCAGACATCCGAGTTGCTGTTAAGATCAAGAGGGGAGATCTAGAGAAAGAAAGATGGAAACCAACAATTAGAATAAAGACCACGAATGTTGCTGAAATTAATAAAGTATAACCTTAGAAGAAGACCAATCGCCAATTTTATATATGTACCATCATGACCACTTTTCCTTTTCTTCTTCTTCTTCTTCTTCTTCTTCTTCTTCTTCTTCTCATGAGCTTTATTTTTTATTCCTAAATAGGTTACAAAAAATAATAATAAAAAAAAAAAAACTTAAAATTCCAAAATTGAAAGTAATTTCAGACACGAAAATATTACACATATTCTGCTTAAAATTTCCTAATTTTTGGTTCAGTTGTTGCAAAAAAAAAAAAAAAAAAAAAAAAAAAAAAAATTATACAGCAGATAAAATTTTATTAGAAAATATTGAAAATAAGGGGAAAAAATTATTTCATTATGAAATTTTTCTTAAGGAGAAATGGAGGGAAAGAGGGGGGGAGGGGGAGGACGAGGAGAAGCTTTCTAAGAAAAATTTCGACATTTTGATGAAAAATCACTCCGATTATGAAAGAAAATTTCTTCTGAGTTTCATTCGGATTCGATTATAGGAATTATTATAGAAGAACACATTATCACCTTATGCTTCCTTTATTAATAATATTACTACTACTACTACTACTACTACTACTACTACTACTACTACTACTACTACTACTACAACTAATAATATATAATAATAATAATAATAATAATAATAATATATTATTATTATTATTATTATTATTATTATATTATTTTCATTATTATTATTATTATTATTATTATTATTATTATTATTATTATTATTATTATTATTATTATTATTATTATTATTATTATATTATTATTATTATTATTATTATTATTATTATTATTATTATTATTATTTATTATTATTATTATTATTATTATTATTATTATTATTATTATTATTATTATTATTATTATTATTATTATTATATTATTATTATTATTATCTATTTTAAATCAGAGTTGGCATAATTAAAAATAAAATTATATAAATCAGATTTTTTTATGTGATTTTTTTTATTAAAAATCTTGATTATTTTGATGTTCTAAATTTTTAATTAATAATTAATTAATAATAACGTCACTCTCTTCGCATTTTTAAGCTTACAGTATCAAAAGAGAAATTGGAAAAAATGAAAATAAATAAATAAAAAATAATATAAATTTAAAGATCTTATTGTGGCAGGGCAAAAATTAATCAACGTCGAACGATGTTTTAAATTAATTAAATTATTGGCAACCGTCAAACTTTTACCTTTGAATTCTAGCTTTAGATATTAATTAAAAATACTTGTGACGGTATATAAAATTTATATATTTCAGTTACGTTAGTTTTTTTCATTTAATTAATTATTTATTTATTTATTTAATTTATTTATTTATTTATTTATTTATTTATTTATTTATTTATTTTTTATTTATTTATTATTTGGGATTTCATTATTTATTCCCCATTTTAATTTATTTAATGGGTTAAAATTTTTGGAAGCTGTAGGGAGTGATTTGCATTGCAAATCAAAATCCCGTTTCTAATCATAAATTTATATAATTAAAAATGAAGAAACATGTCAATACTAATTCTATCTATTATTTTTAAATATAAACTTACTCAAAACAGTTTATTAATGTTAATTTGTTCCACTGAATTTTGTATTACTATAGAGGGGAATAAAAAAAAGGAAAAGAGAGAGAGAGAGAGAGAGAGAGAGAGAGAGAGAGAGAGAGAGAGAGAGAGAGAGAGAGAGAGAGAGAGTAAGAGTTGAAATGTATCACCAATTTTCCACCAAATATTTTTTTTCCCCAAGAAGAAATTTTTTTTAATAATAGATTCAATCGGGCCAATTCACTAACATTTAACATTATACTTCTTAATTCCATCTCTATTTTCTTACATTCTAAATATAGAAATTAATTTGCCTTGCTTTTTTTCAAATTTAAGTGCTCAGTGTTCAGACGCTAAAAATAAATGCATTTTTAAATATTTATTTTAATAATATAATAATAAATATTAAATAACAACACAGAAGCATAAAGAAACTTTTAAAGATAGTAATATAATATTTGTTTACTCATTTTTTTAAAATTTAAAATTTAATTACTGTGAATTGGTTCTATCAGTCAAAATTTTGTCATTTTCATATAAACTATTTAAAATAACGTATTTTTATTAAATATAATTCAAATAATTTGAGCTAATTAGCTAATTATATTTACTTATTGACAACATTTAATTATTAATTATTACTTAATTGAATTATTCCTACTAATAAAAAAAAGCATACAGGAATAGAGATATTTGATTTAATATATATATATATATATATATATATATATATATATATATATATATATATATATATATATATATATATATATATATATATATATATATATATATATATATATATATATATATATATACATATATAAACTCTGTTTTAAATAAGTAATCCAATTTATTAAACAAAGGTGCAGCAAAATTTTAGCGTTTTCTCTTTTTTTTTTTTTTTTTTTTTTTTTTTTTTCTTAAATTTTTAAAAAACCTTTCAAGCAATTTAATAAAAAAATTTGAAATTTAATTTTTCAGTGATAACTCTATTAGTCGTGTTATTAATACGACAAAAAGATTGCAAACCTTATGAATGACATGAGTTAAGAACCCCTTACTATGTGCTGACTGAGTCATCGTATAAAAATGTACAGTGAAAGTACTTGTGCTTAGGTAGAAACCATCTTTATCTTACAACCATTTTAAGATATAGTTCCTGCTAGCACTAGGTATCAGAAAAACAAAAAATTATCAGATACAAGTACCTCTCAGTATTGAGGTGAAATGGTTCTTCTAATTTATATATATATATATATATATATATATATATATATATATATATATATATATATATATATATATATATATATATATATATATATATATATATATATATATATATATATATATATATATATATATATATATATATATATATATATATATATATATATATATATATATATATATATATATATATATATATATATATATATATATATATATATATATATATATATATATATATATATATATTATATATATATATATATATATATATATATATATATATATATATATATATATATATATATATATATATATATATATATATATATATATATATATATATATATATATATATATATATATATATATATATATATATATATATATATATATATATATATATATATATATATATATATATATATATATATATATATATATATATATATATATATATATATATATATATATATATATATATATATATATATATATATATATATATATATATATATATATATATATATATATATATATATATATATATATATATATATATATATATATATATATATATATAACGGAAGAGACAAAGAGTGCAAAATAGTTGTTCATACTATTTATTTATGCAATTCTTTAAAGGTTTAAAGAGAAAGTAAACACTCGAACAGAAAGTGTTTGAAAACTGCTCATTTAAATAAATATTTTTAATATAGTAAGTGATCCAAGATGAGAGATGGGTACGTATGAATAATAATAATAATAATAATAATAATAATAATAATAATAATAATAATAATAATAATAATAATAATAATAATAATAATAATAATAATAATAATAATAATAATAATAATAATAATAATAATAATAATAATAATAATAATAATAATAATTGTATGCTTATACCTGAAAACAGAGACCGACAGACAGACCCACTCACATACATATACATAGACACACACACACACACACACAAAAAACATATATATATATATATATATATATATATATATATATATATATATATATATATATATATATATATATATATATATATATATATATATATATATATATATATAGCACCGGACATATTAATGGTATGTTGCTGTTGCCTTCTATGTACACGCAAGGCGGAAAAACGGTCATCTGTCCTTAAATTATATTTAATGTTGGTACATTCTTCTTTGAAAGTCATCAGTTTCTTTAATTTTTGGGTTGCAAATCTTTTTTTAGTTTTATTAATGTTTTTTTAAAATTGAGATTGCTTAATTAAAAACTAAACCTGACTCTCAAAAATGGGATTCATTTCTAAATTCAGCATGTTAAAAAAATATCAGAATCTTTGAGAGATCTGAACCTCTTAAAAATTTGCTTTAAATGCAGATCAGTGTAATTTTTAAGATCGTGATTTCATACTTAACGACCATAGGGGAAAACGAGAAATTTTCAACGTTGCACGCAACTTCCCCTCCAATCGTACCTAAACGGGGAAGCTGAGCGGTAAAACGTTGTGTGTTATGAGACTTTAGATCTAGCTACTTTTCGGATTGAAATTCCTTTTTTTTTTTTTTTTTTTTTTCCCAAAGCTCAGAAATTTCAAATAATGCAATATATTTTTAGTCTAAATTAGCAACAAAACTTATTGGTATACATTTTTTTTTCTAAGAAGAAAAGCTTTGCACGAAAAGAAGAAAACCAAAAAATATTCAGTTATTTATCGTCATATAATAAAATTCACTTCAAAATGAGTAAATTTGAGAAAAAAAAATCGTTAATCGTTATTTAATCACACAAACATTGTTCTTAAAAATTTCAACAAATTTATTTATTTATATATTATATATATATATATATATATATATATATATATATATATATATATATATATATATATATATAATATATATATAT
>SEYY01022525.1:30000-37500 GCA_009176605.1 Armadillidium nasatum
ATATATATATATATATATATATATATATATATATATATATATATATATATATATATATATATATATATATATATATATATTTATTGAATTGTTGATCGTCTGTTAAGGCCAAAGTTTCCGAACGTTCTCACAGGAGGCTTTTGGAGGAAGAGCTGATGGACCTCTTGGAAGATTTTCCACTAACCATTGTACGTAATCTTTGGTTTACACAATATTGTGCTCCATCACATTCATTTTAGGTGTCAGTACCTTGACGATACATTTTAAACCAATGGATTGGCAGAGTTGGAACGATTACGTGGCCTTGCACATTCTCCCGACTGATTTCTTTCTTTTTTTTGGACATTTACGACAACTTGTGACTCACCAACAATTCCTATTGTAGATGTTCTTCGTGACTTTATAAACCAAGACTTTGACTTGTACATGGAACACACTCTCAATACTAAAGCGTATTGTCAGTTCATCGTACGACGATGTAAGGAGTGTATTGGGGTACGAGGTCAATATTTGTAACACCTCCTTTAAAAAAGATGTAATAATGATATTTATTTCTCTGGCCTGTTCCAGTTTCGGCAAAAAATCCTTGTCATTATCTTCGTTTTACTTGATTTTCCTCCATGTATCCCATGTTGCGTACTGTATTACACACCTGTATTACACGTATGTAGTGTATGCACTCTGATTTGCAAGTGTTTGTGCTATACATCCATATTGTTGTGCATGCATTACAATACATACAGTTCCACCATAGCTACAGGTCATACACTTCCTTTTCTCGAGTTGGGATGAATTTCGAGTTACTTTAAATTTTGAACTGTGTATTTTGGGATCACTGTTCATTGTGATCTTTTCATAGATGGAGTCTGTACAACCATGGGTTCAGATTTGGTCAAGCAATTTTGAAACCCAATGTATATATATATATATATATATATATATATATATATATATATATATATATATATATATATATATATATATATATATATATATATATATATATATATATATTATATATATATATATATATATATATATATTTAAAAATTTATTTTTGCGCTTTTGCGGAAGTTTTTTGAAATTAGCGCTTACCAATTTGCGCTTCATCATTTTTCTTAATAAAAACAATTTTGGGCTTATATTTCAGTTTCTTATTTAATCAGCCAAATTTTATTACTCTTTCTGCTAATTAAAAGTTAATACTTAAAACTAGGAATGCCGATATATAAAAAATATATATTTAAGAAATATCAAATTTCTCGATAATAAAAGATTTATATATATATATATATATATATATATATATATATATATATATATATATATATATATATATATATATATATATATATATATATATATATATATATATATATATATATATATATGGTTTATTGCTATTTTTTTTATTGGTTTATTTGTATAACAAAAGCCTTGTCTTCCAATATTTATAAAACTGACAAGGAGGCAATTGCCGAGTACATAAATAATTACGCCTATTGCTGTTAGGCTGCATATGTTGCAGGATGAAAGAATACGTACGCTGGGGTTCTTTTGCCTAACCTAAGGACAATACGTGGATTGCAACGAAGGTGAAAAAACTAACTATGCCAAAAGCTTAGTATACTTACTAAAGCAGCCAAGCCAAACAAAGGGAAAGAAAGGGATAGCAGCATTTTTTGATGATTGTGATTTACTAGGGCAACAGCTCTGCACCTCACTTCAAACTCGGAGTATAGGTTAAATGAGGGGAAGTATAGCTGTTAAGACGAGGATATTGGAGGAATAAAGTTAATATTGCATGAATTTTACTCCTCCACATCAAGCATGAAGGTGATGGGAATGAATCTGAAATGGACCCATTTAGGTGAGCTATTTTTATATTTAGAACAAACTTTAAGCATCTCTTATATATAATATATATATATATATATATTATATATATATATATATATATATATATATATATATATATATATATATATATATATATTATATATATATATATATATATATATATATATATATATATAATATATATATATATATATATATATATATATATATATATATATATATATATATATATATATAATATATAGTTGGGGGGAATCAATTTTTGAATGCATATAAGACTGGAATATAATAAGTATTTTGGATAGCACCCGATGATATATATGATATATATATATATATATATATATATATATATATATATATATATATATATATATATATATATATATATATATATATTTATATATCTCCTTTTTCTAAATTTTTCAGAAACTTATATCTAGTAAATTGGATAGCTTGCAGTAAATGTTCACCACAATACCCTCTCACTAGGAACCTTTTTCTGTGAATACCAAGAGGTCTGGGTGGACTTGTTTATGAAGTATAATACCCCATTACCCAGCTCAGGGGCCGTGGAGAAGTTGTTTTAGTCAAGGCTCTGACATTCTAAGACCAAAGAGGGCAGCCATTACATCCAGCAATTTTGAAAAATTTATTTTCATGAAAGGGAATATGACCCTTTTCAGATAAGAGGAGAGCTACCAGGAGGAAGAGATCATAGATGCTGATAAATAATAATAAATTCTTTCTCATTTTTTGTTATATATTTGCATTTATAAATAAAATAAAAAATATTCATTCTTTATCCTAACGTAAAATTTTTTTTTTTTTTTTTTTTTTTTTTTTTTTTTTTTTTTTTTTTTTTTTTTTTTTGCTTCAAATTTGCGCTTTAAAATTTTTTTTTATTTGCGGACATTTCCGCTTTTGCATTTGCGGACTAAATTTTTGAAAAATATGTGCGCTTTTGCATTTGCGGACAAAATTTTTTAAAATTTGCGCTTTCAAAAATGTATTAGTTAATTTGTTAACACCTTTTTTTTATATATTTCTTAACTTTCCCAATATTGTCTTTAGCCTCTAATTTTTTTCCTTTTTAAAAAACTTTCATAAACCTCTGTCTGCTCCTATTTTTCTCTTTACTCTTTCTCATTTTATTTTTCAAACACAATGACCCTGTCAGACTCATGGTCAATCTGTCCATCTATTTGTCTGTTTGTCTTTCCTCTATCTGTCTGATTGTCTGTCCCTGTTAGACTAATAGTCAATCTGCCCATCTATTTGTCTGTCTGATCTCTGTCTGTCATCTATCTGTCTGTTTGTCCCTGTTAGACTAATGGTCAATCTGCCCATCTATTTGTCTGTTTGTCTGTCCTCTGTCTGTCATCTGTCTGTCTGTTTGTCTGTCCTGTTAGACTAATGGTCAGCCTGCCCATTTATTTGTCCGTCTGTCCTCTGTCTGTTATCTATCTGTCTGTTTGTCTGTCCATGTTAGACTAATGGTCAATCTGCCCATCTATATGTTTATCTGTCCTCTATCTGTCAGTTTGTCTGTCCCTGTTAGATCCAATGCTCAATCTGCCAATCTATTTGTCTGTCTGTCTTCTATCTGTCTGTTTGTCTGTCCCTGTTTCAAGAAAATTTATTCTATTTTAAAACTTTCTTCTTCAACATAATTGTATTCGTCTTTGAATAACTTTTTAAGTTATGTTTTTTTTTTTATCTTTTGGTTAATTATGAAAGTCCTTAATTAACTAATTAACTAAGTAGCTAATTAAAGTGTAGAGTTAACTTAATTTATAAATTTTTTTTATATTAAATTCTTTTTTTTTTAAGATATAATTATTTTACTATTTTAAATCGATATTTTAAGATTTATTAAATAATATTTCTTATAATATATATATATATATATATATATATATATATATATATATATATATATATATATATAAATATATAATAAAAAAAAATATATATAAAAATATATAATATAATATATATATATATATATATATATATATATATATATATATATATATATATATATATATATTATATATATATATATATATATATATATATATATATATATATATATATATATATAATTATATAGTATTATTATTTTATATTAATAATATATATATTAATGAAATATAAATCACCTTGGATATCTCGTAGAATTGCTAAATTAATTATAAAATTATTTATAAAATATAAAAGAGGATTTGTTTTTTATGTTATCTTTAAGATGCTCTCAAATTTGCTCAAAATTTTATTGGATAAAATTAAAAGTAGTTATTATAGGCATGTTTTTAGAGCTAATAAGGTATATTCAAGAAAGACTTGGGATAATATTAATAAATTGGTGGGTAGGAAGGGGCTCAGATGTGATAATGGGGTTATTGTTGGTGATACGTTAATCCGCGACCCTTCAATAGATTACATCTTATTACATCTGGTAGATGCAATAGATTTAATGAATATTTTTCTTCTGTAGCTCTTAACCTACAGTGAGATTTACCCGAATCGAGGCATGATTATCTTGATCTTGTACAGCACAATGACCCGATTATGTTTCTTAGTTTCTGACCCCCTCGACTCCTTCTGAGGGGTGCTATATCGGGGTTAAAAATAAATAATGGCTCGAACGGTAGGGTGATTGACTCACGTGCTTGAGGGCGCCGGTTCGATTCCTCTTGGGAATCCTAGGTATATGCTACCTAGAAAAGTTCTTATCCTCGAATAGGGCAATGCCCATGAGATGTGAACTTTAAAAAAAAAAAAACAAAAACAAAATATTTCTGTTTAAATACTTAAATTTGGTAAGTGTTATTTTAGTAAAGTAATATCTCAAATTTACAATAAATGTAATTCACTGGGAGAATATCCAAACCTGGCTAGAGTTGTGCCTGTTCATTAAGGAGGAAAAGCTGATTTTCTGGAAAATCACAGTAAATAAAGTTTGAAAAATTATCACATAAAAAGATGATAAATTTTTTGGAATCTAATAAGGTTATATCTGAAAATCAGTTTGGATTCAAAAGAGGTGCGGATATTCAGCAAACTGCATTGAGGTTATTTGATAACATTTTGCAAAGGTAAATTTGAACACTACTACTTTATCTTCATTGACTTTAGTAAGGCTTTTGATACTGTGTGTCATGATCTTTTGTTTAAAAAAAAAACTATATAGATATGGAATAAGGGTATTGCTTTGTTATTTTTGAAATCCTATTTGTCAAGTCGTAAGCAACTGGTTTTTTTTTTAGAAACTGTCTGCCCAAAATACTCTCTGTGTCAGTTGGTGTCCTTCAAAGATCCTTTCTTGGTCCTTTATTGTATTCTGTTTATACTAATGATCTAAATTATTTGTTTCAAAATGTTAATGTGGTTATATATTCTGATGATACTGTTTTTTACTTTGTTAAAAAGGACCAATATACTTTTAAATTTTTATGTACTACAATTTTGTTCGATAGGTTTCATGATTGGCGTCTGTTTAATAGATTATTTTTGTATCCCTCTAATATTAAATTTATGGTATTTTCAACTTAACAATGTTATGTAAACCCAGCTATAACAATTAATAATTTTACCTTAGAAGTTGCATGATCAATAAAATATTTGGATTTTATTATATGTGATAACTTAAAGCATTACGCACATATTAATTACCTATGTATACAAAACTTGTTAGATTTGTTAGTATATCTTATAAATTGATAAATTATTTTGATTTACGAACAGCTAAATCCTTTTATTTTTCTAATGTAAATTCCTTGTTGACTTATGGCATTGTTTTTGGTGTGGTAGCGTTGTAGCGACCACGTTATGTAATAGGTTGCAAATTCTTCAGAATAAGGTAGTAAGGAATCTCTCTTCTCGTTTGTTCATTACGAGCATACCATTGATATTTACAAGCAATTGAGAATACTGAGGAATAATTGACATTTATTAATTAAAAGTAGCATTGGCAATTTTAAAGGTTAAAATGCCCCAGAAATGTCCATTTGTGTATAGGAACATATTTCATTTTGTATATGAGAATATATGAGAATGGATATATAAACAATATCATTGATATTGTTTGCCCAATGCCGCTTTCTGTTTCTGTTAAGAGCAACTTATCTTACCAGGCTCCCAGAATAGGGAATGATATACCTGTTAAGCTGAGAAAATGTTTCAGTTACGTGTATTTAAACAGTTTAAAGAATAACTTGTTAGCTATATATTAGTTATTTGGGTTATTGTTGCTCTGCCATGTTTTTTTTTTTGCCTTAACAATTATTTTCACACTAGGATGGTCTTCTTAAAATGAAAAAGGGATTATTATTTTATTATATTTGATTTATATTAAATTAGTGTTTTGAATTCATAAATTTGTATTATGGCTATATTATTATTATCATATTATATATATATATATATATATATATATATATATATATATATATATATATATATATATATATATATATATATATATATATATATATATATATATATATATATATATATATATATATATATATATATATATATATATATATATATATATATATATATATATATATATATAAGGGATAATTACTTACCGAACAGACAACTACTTTTTAAGCTTCGTAAGTTTAATCTGCTACTCAGCGAAGTGGAAGAATTTAATTTTCTTTTTCCTTTTTCTACTGTGAATAATCTCTGTAAAATTCTATCTTCAAAAATAATTTTCTTTTCCTTTTTTGTTTGAATCTTCAGCACGAAATCTTCATGAAGGTGGGATCATGTCTTTAAGTGAGTATCTACAGGTATATATATATATATATATATATATATATATATATATATATATATATATATATATATATATATATATATATATATATATATATATATATATATATATATATATTATATATATATATATATATATATATATATATATATAATATATATATATATATATATATATATATATATATATATTTATATATATTTATTTAATATATTTTTTTTTTATTATTTTATTTTATTTCATTAATTGTTGCGCGATTTAAAGTTATTCTGAGTCTACGAGTATTACTTGTTCTGATATGAAGCTATTCTGATTTCCTTGCCTTTTATGTACTGTTTTCTGAATCTATTTCATGTCTTTATCTAAAGTTATTTTCAGTCTATTCTATTTTCTGGTCTAAAGTTATTCTGAATCACTTAATTTCTCTGATTTAATGTTATTTTGAATACATTTATTGCTCTGATTTTTAATTTACTCTGAATCTATGTTTTGATATAGCATAAAGTTACTTCAAATCTATTTCTCGTTCGGTTTTATAGTTAATCTGAGTCTCTATTCCTTGATATGGTTTAAAAGTATTCAGGGTCTATTTCTCGTTCCGATTTAAAGTTATTCTAAGTCTATAATTTACTCTGGCTTATAAAGTTATTCTGAGTCTATTCCTTCATTCAATTTAAAGTATTCAGAGTTTATACCTTATTCTCATTTAAAGTTATTCTAAGTCCATTCTTAGCTCAGACTTAAAGTTATTTTGAATACATTTCTTGCTCTGATTTAAAGTCACACACACACACACACACACACATATATATATATATATATATATATATATATATATATATATATAT
>SEYY01022525.1:42500-52500 GCA_009176605.1 Armadillidium nasatum
ACTACTACCGATACCGATACTTTACTCTTATCCAAAAATTTTGCCGATACCGATACCGATACCGATACCGGTATCGGAAATATGCCGATACTTGCCGATACCGATACCGATACCGATACTTCACTCCATCCCTAATATATATATATATATATATATATAATATATATATATATATATATATATATATATATATATATATATATATATATATATATATATATATATATATATATATATATATATATATATATATATATATATATATATATATATATATATATATATATATATATATATATATATATATATATATATATATATATATATATATATATATATATATATATATATATATATATATATATATATATATATATATATATATATATATATATATATATATATATATATATATATATATATATATATATATATATATATATATATATATAATATATATATATATATATATATATATATATATATATATATATATATATATATATATATATATATATATATATATATATATATATATATATATATATATATATATATATATATATATATATATATATATATATATATATATATATATATATATATATATATATATATATATATATATATATATATATATATATATATATATATATAGTATATTTTAAAACTCCAAAGCAATAAAATATTTAATAAAACTGGCAAGTCTTTCGCGAAAGCACTTTTCTCGTCATTCAGGCTCAATACCGGAAAAACAAATATACAAAAAAAAGGTGGGAGAAAATTATGTGGTTGTTGCAAGATTAGACAAAAAATAAAAAAATAAATTAAAAATATTAAAATATTAAAAATATTGAAACACTATGCAAATGTGAAAAATATAAGTACTAAGTTGTTTTAAGATTTTGAAGAAATTTGGAAATTTTTGAATTATTTAATAATAAAAAATTAGTAAAATCATAGATGAGGTTGCTCTGAAGACTATTGAAATTGTAAACATTTGCAATAAAGAAGGCCTCCATCATCTGTCTTTTGTTACTCTCTGAAGCCGGACATTTCAAAGTCATATTAGGGACGTCTATTCTGTGGTCCAAATCCACTCTGTGTTTGTGTAGAGATGAGGCCTGGTCGCTTACGTTAATGCATTGGTATACAAATATTTTCTTCTTTTGAAATCGTTGGTCTCTCCAAGATAAACTGAGGGACAATCCTTACAGGATATTTTATAGACATTTTGGTAATTTTATTTTTCATAAAGTTTAATAGCACATAAAAATCTCTTGTTAGTGTTTGGTATTGTGGATACCAATATAAATAACTTAGGTAAACTTTCCTTTAGTCTATATTTTTTACAAGGTATGTTTAATAACAAATTTTTTTTTGGAAACTGAAGAAGATGTTGGAGAGTTAAATTTTTCTTTGAAGCTGTCAAAGTTCTGGAGATGGGATTCCTTTATTTTTAAAAACGCCATCACTTTCTCTCTCTCTCTCTCTCTCTCTCTCTCTCTCTCTCTCTCTCTCTCTCTCTCTCTCTCTCTCTCTCTCTCTCTCTCTCTCTCTCTCTCTTCAACGTTCTTTTCAACTTTCCCTCGCTGTCCTTGTGCATATAAATCCTGAAATTATACCATGGGCTCAAACTCCTTAACGCTCTCAAAAAGAAACCCTTAACTATGCCAAACTTTATGTTTGCAGCATGGGAGAACAGCCAATGAATATAATTATTTGAATGTGTCTTTTTCCTAAGGATATTAAAGGCGAGTTTATTATTGTAACTTCTAATTAATAAAACGTCTAGAAATAACAGTTTTCTTTCAGTTTCCTTGTCAAAGGTGAATCTAATATCTGGATTGCAATCATTGAGATACAAATGTATTTTTTTCTGGTGAAAAATAATCAGGTGAAAAGGTAAAAACATCATCTGTATTTGAACATCCTGTATTTGAAATATTTGACAAAAATCTAACCTCAATAAAGGTTACTCAAAATGGGCGAAATTGTGCATATAGAGGCAATCTGCGTGTACTCATACTATAGTACTGAACTATGCAGATGTGATCTGCTTTTACTTCCACTATAGTACTGAACTATGCAGGTGTGATCTGCGTGTACTCATACTATTGTACTGAACTATGCAGGTGTGATCTGCGTGTACTCACACTATAGTATTGAACTATGTATATGTGGTCTATATAATATATGCAAAACTGCACAGAAAAAGTTTTTATGTATACAGTATAAAAGTACTTTGACACAGACTACTTGTTGAACTGCACAAACATGATATCACATATTTAAAAAAAAAAAAAAAAGAACGAAAATATTATGAAGATAAAGTTAAATTTATTTTTTTTTATTTAAAAGAATAATTTTCTAAGTTGAAAGTATTATGAAAAGAGAATATTATTATTATTATTATAATTATTATTATTATTATTATTATTATTATTATTATTATTATTATTATTATTATTATTATTATCTTTATTATTATTATCATTATTATTATTATTTTAACTCCCTCTTTAGTTCCCATTTTGTTCAAACATTTAACGTAATTGAAAACGGCGAAGCAGTTTAAATAAAACAAACGTAAAAGAAAGAAAATTTAAATTGAGAACAAAAAATAGCAAAAACAAACAAACAAACATACACCGACACTCACTCACGCACACACACACACACACAATTTTAAACTTTGATCATTAAACATTTGACATTTTAATGCAATGCTTTTATGATGCTCTTTTTTATGTTCAGAAGATTTTTTATTTCTATTTTTTACTTTTGTGATGAAAATTAATTTTTTAACATATAACGAGTATATATATTATATATATATATATTATATATATATATATATATATATATATATATATATATATATATATATATATATATATATATATATATATTTATATATATATATATATATATATATATATATATATATATATATATATATATATATATATATATATATATATATATATATATATATATATATATATATATATATATAATATATATATATATATATATATATATATATATATATATATATATATATATATATATATATATATATATATATATATATATATATATATATATATATATATATATATATATTATATATATATATATATATATATATAATATATATATAGTATATATATATATATATATATATATATATATATATATATATATATATATTATATATATATATATATATATATATATATATATATATATATATATATATATATATATATATATATATATATATATATATATATATATATATATATATATATATATATATATATATATATATATATATATATATATATATATATATATATATATATATATACTATCTCTGTGACCTCTCTGATTTCCTTTCAGTTCGTTCTATATCAGTTGTTGTAGACTGTCACTATTCTACCTTTAGACCTACAAACAGTGGTGTTCCTCAGGGATTTGTCTTATCCCAACACTTTTTCTTCTTTTCATTAATAACTTTCCCTTCAATTACTTCATCTTCTATCCACTGACATGCCGATGATTCCAGCCTTCATTACAACTTTCAGTTTGAAAGAGGCCCATCCCTAACAGCAACTAATTGAAGCTAGGGAAGTGGCCTTGGAGGATACCTTTGATCTTTCCCTGATTTCCAATTGGAGCAATGAAAACTTAGATATTTTCATTGTCTCAAAAACTCAATTCCTTCATCTTTCTAATCGAGATAATCTTCCTCACAACTATTAAATCTTCTTCGAAAACATTCAACTTAAGCATTTGTCTGTAATAAATATTTTCAATGCTTCTTTGCTAGTGATCTTTCTTGGAAGGATCACATTACTTCTCTTTGTAAACAAACTTTTAAGAGGTTGAGTGTTCTGAGATATCTTTAGAATTTCTTCACGCTGCCCCAGTTGTTAGATCTTTGCAATGGTATCATTCTCCCCTATGCTGAATAAGTCTTATTCATCTGGAGTGGTTCAGCTTATACATCCCTCCTTGAAAAGGTGGAGTCTAGGTTTTTTAATCTTATCAACTCTCATTAATTCTTTCTAGTCTCTTTCTGCTCGTTAAATTGTTACGTCACCTTCTCTATACAATCGCAATTCAATTACAACTTAACTTTTTCTCAGCGTTCCACCTCCGTTGAGAAGGGGTCGTGTGACACGTCTTTCAACACTGTCATATCCTTTCCCTGCACAACTCTCTGACCCCAGACTTAACCGCTATGCTCAATCTTGCATGAACTATACTATTAAAGCCTGGTACACAATCCCATTCTCTATTTTCCCAACTTATTTTGAGATCAACATTTTCAAACGTCATGAATCATCTCGGCACTTAATTTAATTTGATTAAGATTGAAATATCTTCCCAACTTTGGAGAAAATTACTTGGCCTCTGACCTTTGTCAACAAAAATATATATATATATATATATATATATATATATATATATATATATATATATATATATATATATATATATATATATATATATATATATATATATATATATATATATATATATATATATATATATATATATATCCCTATTACCATAATATTGTTAGAATAATCCGAAAAACTGTCTTTTTCTATAATTTATTTAATAAAAATGAAGCTATTTTGTCCAATTTCCTTTATCGAATTTTTCCTTTTATGCGACATTAATACTAATAGAACGAAGTAGGCAGCAAAATTGAGGCTCAGAAAAGAGACACTCTATCTAATAGTCCTCCTTATATATATATATATATATATATATATATATATATATATATATATATATATATATATATATATATATATATATATATATATATATATATATATATATATATATATATATATATATATATATATATATATATATATATATATATATATATATATATATATATATATATATATATATATATATATATATATATATATATATAATATATATATATATATATATATATATATATATATATATATATATATATATATATATATAGGAAGATAGATAGATAGATAGATAGAAAGAATTTCAGATTTATCGTGCTGTAACAAGTAGTGATAATTTCGACACAACCCCACATATATACTGACGCACACATACTATTTGTTATGTTTAAAGAGAAGAAAAAAACAATAAGGGAGATTTTATATTTCTGCTGAAAAATTTAAAATATAAAAATATAAAATATAAAATTCTACGAACATCAAAGTTACTTGAAAATACTTCGTCATAGGTATGATTGATAATTTTCATTCGATATATTTCTCTTATATATTTTGATTCTTTTTCTATGTAAATGTTGTTCTTAAACTTGACTTGTTGTTCTTAAAATTTTACCCACTTGCTTTGTAACTTTTAGAGTTACAGTATTTTTAATCTCTTTAATTGAGATAATATATATGAGATAATATGTGTGAGATAATATATATGCTTTTTTTTTTTTTTTTTTTTGCCAAATACTTCTTTCCCCCACGTCATAGGTATGATTGATAATTCCATTCGATATATTTCTCTTATATATTTATATTGAGCATAGAGTATTGTGCAATTCGATTTGCCATATGCCGTGGCTCAAACGGTAGAGTGATTGACTCACGTGCTTGAGGGAGCCGGTTCGGTCTCGCTTGGAGATCCTAGGTATATACTACCTAAAAAAAGTTCCTCTCCTATAATAGGGCCAATGCCCGTGAGATGTGAACTTTTATAAAAAAAAAGAAGAAGGAAAAAAAAAGATATAATTGCCACCTGTTCATCTGATTCGTTCATGTATTGACAAAAACGGTAATAGTTCAATAACAGGTTTTGGCTCTTTGGTCATTTGGATTATTTTTTTTTTATTACTACCAAAATAATCCCTTCTTTTCACCACCATTGAAGTTTTACATTTTTGGTATAGCGTTATCGAATTCATTGTCCCACAGGTTGAGTTTAACTTCTTCTTATATTTCTGTAGAGAAATAAACCTCTGATTAAAAATATTTCTTTCGCATGAAAAGTTTTCTTAAATTAAACCTTTAAATCGGACAATTATTTTAGCGGAAATTCCAAGCAAAATCCAAACTCTGTTATTAGTCAATCGCATGAATTTTATTTGGAAATTTGTTGCAGTAAGAGCAAGAAGGTTAATCAGTAAATCTATAATGGTTATATTATTATTATTATTATTATTATTATTATTATTATTATTATTATTATTATTATTATTATTATTATTATTATTATTATTATTATTATTATTATTATTATTATTATTATTATTATTATTATTATTATTATTATTATTATTATTATTTCAATACTTGAAATAAATATCATCATTGCTATTATTATTACTAGAATTGTTGTAGCAAACTTCATAATTAACAACTTTGTTATTGTTGCTTGCATGATCAATATATCTAGATTTCCGTTACTCTAGAAGTAACCTATCCAAACATGTAATTATTAAATCTATATGTACTAAACTTTGGGGCTCAAAGGAAACGGAATGTTTTCCCCTAGCAGCCCCTTTTCAGAGAACTGGACATTATTATTATTATTATTACCTATTATTTTATTATTGTATTTAACAGTATAGGACCTTTTTGTATGTAATAGTTCAAACTTTAAATGTACTTTCTTTCTGAATAAACTGTTGGAATTGGAATTACCATTATTATCTTTATTATTATTATTATTATTATTATTATTATTATTATTATTATTATTATTATTATTATTATTATTATTATTATTATTATTACCATTATTATTTATTATTATTATTATTATTATTATTATTATTATTATTATTATTATTATATTATATATTATTATACTCTCCGGCTATTTATCGAGAATTAACTGAAGATGAAGCCTTAGAAAAAGAATTACTAAGAGGATTCTATAAAAAGAATTTCAGGGGATTGTCACTCAAGAAACTATGTGCGTTATATATATATATATATATATATATATATATATATATATATATATATATATATATATATATATATATATATATATATATATATATATATATATATATATATATATATATATATATATATATATATATATATATATATATATATATATATATATATATATATATATATATATATATATATATATATATATATATATATATATATATATATATATATATATATATATATATATATATATATATATATATATATATATATATATATATATATATATATATATATATATATATATATATATATATATAGTATATATATATATATATGTTCATTTATATTGCTTCTGGTTGGAAAAAGCCAGAGGTCTACTTATTACCACCAGAATTGGGGAAATACCAGAAATCTGGTCTAGTTAAAGGCCGACCTGCTCTCATACACAGAGTTTGAAGGTGTGTAAATCAAAGTAAGTTGGGAAAACATTAAAACGGAGTATGTTCTAGACTTTACCAGTAGAGTACATGGAAGATTGAGCATAGCTGTTAAGTCTGTGGTCGGAGTTGGACAGGGAAAGGATGGGGCTGTGGACTGTGCAGAGCGCAAGAGCCCCTTTTCAGTGAATTAGGTATGCGACGGGGGAGCTCTGATGAGCGGTGTCCATTGCAATAGCGATAGTATAGAGAAAAAGACTGGAAAGGGGTAGTGAGAGGGGAAGAATTGATATGAGGTCTTAGACTCCACATTTTCTAAGAGTAAAACCACTCAAGATGCGTGAGATGTACTCCATCTAAGAGCGAATAAAGAGAAAGGAACTAGGGTTGAGTGAATAAATTCTAAAGGCTCCTCAAAGCACCTAACCTCTTAGAAGCTTGTTTAGAAAGAGAATTAATGTGATCCTCCCAAGAAAGATCACGAGAAAAATAAACACCGAGAATATTAAGAACAGACGAAGGTTGGAGTTTGTGCTTACGAAGAAGATATCATAGTTGTGTTGAAGGTTGTGTTTAATAGAGAATTTGAGGAACTGAGTTTATGAGCCATTGAAAACGACCATGTTTTCTTTTGTCCCAATTTTAATTACGAGAAATATCAGATGTTAGCTACACTAAGGCCACGCTCCTTGCGTCAATTAACTGCTATTGGAGCTATATATATATATATATATATATATATATATATATATATATATATATATATATATATATATATATATATATATATATATATATATATAATATATATATATATATATTATTATTTCTTTTAACACAAATATTTGTTTCTGCTTCTTATGCAAAGAGCAATAAAATAAATCAACATATTTACTTATATACGTAAACTGGCGCAAAATAAAAGAAAATAAAAGAGCGTAAAGTGCTTCCAGTCATTGTGAGTAGCTTCTTTGCTTCTTTGGCGGCGCAATACCTTCAATTATGGAGAGTTGCGCTTCCTACGAGTAAGTCTCAAGGGAATGAAGCAAGCCTCATTCAGGTATACTCGCGAACTTTGAACTTATAAGAGAAGCGTGGAAGCGTGTTAAAGAAAATGAAGTCAATAGTTAATGCCCACGCACGAATATATATATATATATATATATATATATATATATATATATATATATATATATATATATATATATATATATATATATATATATATATATATATATATATATATATATATATATATATATATATATATATATATATATATATATATATATATATATATATATATATATATATATATATATATATATATATATATATATATATATATATATATATATATATATATATATATATATATATATATATATATATATATATATATATATATATATATATATATATATATATATATATATATATATATATTTATTCAACAAAAAACTAAAAATAGAAATAAATAATCTTGTGAACATAAAAGAGAACATCATAAAAGCATTGCATTAAAATGTCAAATAATAAAATGATCAAAGGCTTAAATTATATGTGTAGGTGTAGGTGTAGGTGTATGTGTGTGTGTGTGTGTGTGTGTGTGTGTGTGTGTGTGAGTGTGTGTGTGTGTGTGTGTGTGTGTGTGAGTGTGTGTGTTTGTTTGTTTGTTTCGTGTTTTATTTTCTTCCCTTTTTGTTCTCAATTTAAATTTTCTTTTTCGTTTGTTTTGACATCTGTTTGTGTTAATTTTTTTGAATTTCCTTTTTTAAAGTTAAACAAAATGGCGATTAAAAAAATAGTTGAACAAAATGGCGATTATAAAAGGAGTTAAAAGAATTTTTTGTAATTATAATAATTTTAATAGATAGATTAATAAAATTTTATTATTTTTATAATAATAATAATAAAATACTACAACTACTACTACTAATAATAAGAATGACTGTAATAATAAAAATAATACTACTAATAATATAATAATAATAAAAATAAACCAGAATAATAATAATAATAATAATAATAATAATAATAATAATAATAATAATAATAATAATAATAATAATAATAAATAATAATAATAATAAAATAATAATAATAAAATAATAATAATAATAATAAATAATAATTAATAATAATAATAATAATAATAATAATAATAATAATAATAATAATAATAATAATAATAATAATAATAATAATAATAATAATAATAATAATAATATAAATAATAATGGAAATAATTATGATAATAAAAATAATAATAATAATAATAATGAATGATAATAATTATAAATAATGAAAATAAAAATAATAATAATAATAAAAATAATAATAATAATAATATTAATAATAATAATAATAATAATAATAATAAAAATAATTAGAATAATTTATTATTTAGCAGTCTTGCGTAACCGGTAAATGTTTCTGGATTGAACTCGGGCTCCAGCTTCGACTCCGGTTCCTATCTTTTGTTCTGACTCCGACTCCGACTCCGACTCCGACTCCGACTCCGACTCTGACTTCGACTCCGGCTCCGACTCCGACTCCGACTCGAGTCCGACTCCGGCTCGACTCTGACTCCAGCTCGACTCTGACTCCGGCTCG
>SEYY01022525.1:67500-75000 GCA_009176605.1 Armadillidium nasatum
TTTCAATGTTGAAACAAGTGGTATCACATCTGACAAACATGATTCAGCTGAACTTATAGTCTTTGTTAATTCTTCAAAAGGCTTAAGAATATTAATACAATTATTTAAAATGTCATTTTCGTCAGCTGTTAGAGGCTTTATTTTGTGCTGCTTGAAGCATAAAGGCAAATGGCCTCATTAATTTCGCTCATCCTCTCAAGCATATGCAAACTACTATTCCAGCGTGCTTGAATATCTTGCATGACAGAAAGTGGACGAACATTTAATCTTGTTTGTATTTTCTTCAGCTCATTTTGGGCTACAACGGAGTGATTGAAATGCGTAGCAATTAATCTATATTTGACTCATAATGGAATTTTAAACTACTATCTATCTGAGTTTGGTGTGCAAAGCAATCTACATTTTTCACTCTTAACAGAGAAAGTGCTTTTTTTATATTTGTGCCGAATCCCTGACTACGCAGTGCAATTCATTTAATGAAATCTTCCATTTTGTCAGCATCTTTTCAAATACAGTTTCAAGATAGTCGCCTGTATGGCGCTCAGAAAGAGGTTCTGCATTCAATACAAATTTTTGCCTTTGAAAGTTTTTTTCGATTGCATGATACGTAATTTTTTACTATCCGCGAATGCAGATGCGGTTGCGGATATCCAATTGCGGATATTGGAAAAATGATGCGGATATCCGCAGTTGCGGATGCGTATGCGGATATCTGGTCCACCTCTTATTATATATATATATATATATATATATATATATATATATATATATATATATATATATATATATATATATATATATATATATATATATATATATATATATATATATATATATATATATATATATATATATATATATATATATATATATATATATATATATATATATATATATATATATATATATATATATATATATATATATATATATATATATATATATATATATATATATATATATATATATATATATATATATATATATATATATATATATATATATATATATATATATATATATATATATATATATATATATATATATATTATAGGGGGAGGACGTAGCGCCGTCCGAGGCGATGCAAGTACCCCCCATTGGGCATAACCCACGGAGTGATAGGATGGGCTAGACTATTCCGTTTCACTCCGTTGCCCTTTGGTTCGTTCCTTTTCGCGTTTCACCTTCTCAGGGGGTTCCCTAATGTACCCCCGCCCCACACTGGAGTGTCTATGCTCCAACTACCTCTCCACCCCAATTCTTCACATGTCCCCACATTTTACATGCACTTACTCTTACATTACCTAAAACAAAGCAAACTAAAATGGCGAAACCGACAGCTGCCTCGGAGATGCTTGGGGGGGCGGCATCCAAAGAATGCCCCTCAACCTCCACCCCTCACCCCATCATCACTTGGGAGTTGGCTGCCTCCGATGATGGGGATGGTGCCGCCATGACCCGGCGTCCGGCTTGCCCCGATGCACGGTCTTCTTTTTTCATTAATTTCTGCAACATTCGCGGTCTTTTTTCTAATTTCCCCTTTGTTGAACACCATCTCTCTTCTTCTAAACCTCATCTCTTATTTCTAACCGAAACTCAGGTGCTTGAGTGTGCTGACAGCAAACCTTATTCTGTTACCTCCTACTGTCTCTATCCTCAATTTTCAGCCAAAGGCGGTTGTTGCGCATATGTGCGCAACGATGTTATTTGCTCTCGTGTCTCTGATTTGGAGTCTCATGAATTTTCTACCTTATGGCTTAAGCTCTCTTGCAATTCTACTACTAAATTTATTTGTTCTGTCTATTTATCTCCTAATTCTACTGACTATAAAAAATTCTTCGACTATTTAAACTCCAAAATAGAGCACATTCTATCCTCTTCTCCTTTCTCTGAAATCATCTTTGGGTGATTTCAATGTTCACCACCGCCAATGGCTTTCCTCTAGTTCTCAATCTCCAGCCGGTGAACTCGCCTTCAACTTTTCTATCCAGAACAACCTTGAGCAGTTGGTGCAACTCCCTACTCGTATCCCTGACCGTCTTGGTGATGAACCCAACATACTTGATCTTTTCTTAACCTCTAATCCTTCTCCTTATACTGTTAAACTCTTTCCTCTCCTGGGTTCATCCGATCACCTTCTTATCTCCGTATCTTGTTCTGTCTCTTCAAGTCTTCCGCAAGAACGGCCCCCGCCTTCGGCGAGGAGACGTCTGTGGCACTTCGGTGCTGCTAACTGGTCAGACTTGCGGTTGTACTTCTCTGATTTCCCATGGAATGATTATTGCTTTCGTGGGAGGGGTCCCTCGGAGTGTGCCGAGCGTATAACCGAGGTGATTCTCTCTGGCATGGAAGGCGTACATTCCATATTCTTTCCCTTCTACTAAACCTAACAAACCTTGGTTTAACTCTGCTTGTTCTCGCGCTATCCGCCGCAGGGATACTGCCTTCAGAGATTACCGTCGTCTTCAAACTCCTGAAACTCATGCTACTTATATTTCATCCCGGAATCGTGCAAAATCTATTCTTCGAGATACCAAAAACTCTTTTCTCCGCCGCAAATGCAATAATCCTTCTGGTTCTTCTTCATCTCGCCCTTTCTGGCATTTCGCAAAAAATGTAAACTCTAACTTTTCTTCTTCCTCTTTCCCTCCTCTAGTATCTTCTGATGGCACAACTGCCATTTTACCTTCAACTAAAGCTGAACTCTTCGCTCAAACTTTTTCCTCTAACTCTACCTTGGACGATTCCGGAGCTATTCCTCCTCCTACAACCCCCTCCAACTCATTTATGCCTAACATTGTAATTTCTTCTAAAGATATCATTTCTGCTCTCTCTGAGCTTAACACTAAGAAGGCGTATGGTCCTGATGGTATTCCTCCTGCGGTTCTCAAAACTTGTGCTTCTAAGCTTGCACCCTGCCTTGGTAAACTATTTCGTCTTTGCCTTTCTACTTCGATCTTCCATTCTTGTTGGAAACGTGCGCTCATTCAACCTGTACCGAAGAAGGGGGACCCTTCTCAACCCTCTAACTATCGTCCAATTTCTTTAACCTCCGTTCTGTCTAAAGTTTTCGAATCTATCCTTAACAGGAAGATTTGGAAACATCTCAATTCTTCCAATCTTATCTCTGATCGCCAGTATGGCTTTCGTAAAGGACGTTCTACTGGTGATCTTCTTTCCATACTTTCTGACTCTTGGTCCTCCGCTCTTCGGGGTTTCGGTGAATCTTTCGCTGTGGCGCTAGACATATCGAAAGCTTTCGATAGAGTCTGGCACAAAGCTTTGATTTCCAAACTTCCCTCTTTCGGAATCTATCCTTCTCTCTGTGACCTCCTATCTAATTTCCTTTCTGGTCGTTCTATAGCAGCTGTTGTAGACGGCCACCGTTCCTCCTATAAATCTATAAATAGTGGTGTTCCTCAAGGATCTGTCCTTTCTCCAACTCTTTTTCTAATTTTCATCAATGATCTTCTCTCTATTACTTCGTCTCCTATACACTCCTATGCCGATGACTCCACCCTTCATTATTCCTTTCAATTTGAAAGACGTCCCTCCCAACAGCAGTTATTAGACGCTAGAAGGATTGCCTTGGAGCAACTGACCTCTGATCTATCCCTGATTTCAAATTGGGGCAGAGAAAACATGGTCGTTTTCAATGCCTCAAAAACTCAATTCCTCCATCTTTCTACTCGACACAATCTTCCACACAACTATGACATCTTCTTCGAAAACACTCAACTCAAACCTTCATCTGTTCTCAATATTCTCGGTGTTTCTTTTTCTCGTGATCTTTCTTGGAAAGATCACATTATATCTCTCTCTAAACAAGCTTCTAAGAGGTTGGGTGTTCTGTGGCGCCTTCGTAGTTTTTTTACGCCACCCCAGTTGCTTGCTCTGTATAGGGGTGTTGTTCGCCCCTGTATGGAGTACGCCTCGCATATCTGGGGTGGGTCCACACATACAGCTCATCTTGAAAAGGTGGAGTCTAGGGCTTTTCGTCTTATCAACTCTCCTGCTCTTATTAACTCTCTCCAATCTCTTTCTTCCCGTCGAATTGTTGCGTCACTCTCTCTATACTATCGCTATTACAACGGACATTGCTCTTCTGAACTCTCACGTCGCATACCTCCTCCACTGAGAAGGGCTCGTGCGACACGTCTTTCTACACAGTCTCATCCTTTATCTGTCCAACTCTCCGACCCCAGACTTAACCGCTATGCTCAATCTTACATGTACTCTACCGGTAAAGTCTGGAACACACTCCCTTTATCTGTTTTCCCAACTTCCTTTGACTTGCACACTTTTAAACGCCGTGTATCGGGTCACGTCGGCATTTAGCGACCCCGAATCCGATTGCTTCCCAACTCCGGTGGATATTGGTAGGCCTTGGGCCTTTGCCCACCGGAGGAGACATAAAAAAAAAAAAAAAAAAAAAAAAAAAAAAAAAAAATATATATATATATATATATATATATATATATATATATATATATATATATATATATATATATATATATATATATATATATATATATATATATATATATATATATATATATATATATATATATATATATATATATATATATATATATATATATATATATATATATATATATATATATATATATATATATATATATATATATATATATATATATATATATATATATATATATATATATATATATATATATATATATATATACGAGTCTGTACATGTGTGTACATATGTACGTTTTACATTCTACCTTTGGAATGTGTAAACTGTACCAATGAATGTGTGCAAACGTCATCCTAAAATGCTTGCAATAAATCGTCTCAAACTTATAAGATTTATTATCGCAATTAGCAAACAATTTATGCTAATCGGCAATTAGCTTTTGAAGCATGGCTTATAATCCTTGTAAGGGCTTTTAATCGATTGTTTTGCTAACTGAAATAGGGATTGTCAATTATAATGTTAACAATTGTGATTTATTGTTATTGTGAACGCAGTTTAGTCGTTATATATATATATATATATATATATATATATATATATATATATATATATATATATATATATATATATATATATATATATATATATATATATATATATATATATATATATATATATATATATATATATATATATATATATATATATATATATATATATATATATATATATATATATATATATATATATATATATATATATATATATATATATATATATATATATATATATATATATATATATATATATATATACATATTTACGTCTGGTGGGCAAAAGGCGAGAGGGCTGGTAAAATTTCTACTAGAGTTAGGGAGAAAATAGGAAACTTGGTCAAATTAAAGGCTGACATGTCTCGATACACGGTGTTTTTCGTATGTCATAGGAAGTTGGGTAAATAGATGAAGGAAGTGTGTTCCAGACTTTACCAGTAGAATAGATGTAAGAAGACTGAGCAAAGTGGATAAGTCTAGAGGTCAAAGATTGGACAGAGAGAGAGAGAGGATGAGACTGTGTAGAAAGACGAGTTGCACTAGCCCTTCTCAACGAAGGAGGTATACGACGAGATAGTTCATAAGAGCAGTGTCCTTTGTAATAGCAATAGTATACAGAGTCTGACGCAACAATTCGACGGGAAGAAAGAGACTGGAGAGAATTAGTGATAGCAGGAGAGCTGATAAGAAGAAAAGAACTAGATTCCACCTTTTCAAGGAGAACTGCAGGAGAGGAACCACATCAGGTGTGTGATGCAAATTCCATACAGGAGCAAACAACATCCATATAAAGAGCAAGCATCTGGGGTAGAGTGAAGAAATTCTGAAGGTAACTCTGAACACCCAACCTCTTAGAAGATAAAATAATGTGATCTTTCCAAGAAAGATCACAAAAATGAAACGCCAAGATAATTAAGGTGAGATGAAAGTTTGAGTATTGTGTTTTCGAAGATGTCATAATTGTGTTTAAATATGTCGAGTAGCTATTTAGAGAAATTGAGTTTTGGTGGCATTGAAAACGACCATGTTTTCTCTGCCTCAGTTTGAAATACGAGATAGATCAGAGGTCATTTTAAAAGGCTATCTTTCTTGCGTCTATTAACTGCTATTGGGAGGCTCTCTTTTGATATTGAAAAGAGTAATGAAAGGCGGAGTTATCGGCATAGGAATGGATAAGAGATAAAGTAACAGAGAGAAGGTCATTAATGAAAAGTAGAATAAGTGTTAAGGATAGGAGAGATCCTTGAGGAATACCACTATTAACAGATTTAAAGGATGAACGGTGGCCGTCTACAGCAGCTGCTATTTATTAAACGACCAGAATGAATATCAGAAAGTAGGCCACAGGGAGAAGATAGATTCAAAAAAGAGGGATGTTTGATATCAAAGATTTGTGACAGATACTATCGAAAGCTTTCGATATGCCCAGCGCGGCAGCAAAAGATTCACCGAAATGTCGAAGAGTGGAAAACCAAGAATCAGAGAGAAGGGAAAGAAGATCACCAGTAAAGCGTTTCTTACGAAAGCTATACTGTCGATCATAGATAAGATTAGAAAAATTAAGGTGTTTCCAAATCTTCCTGTTAAGGATAGATTCGAAAACTTTAGAAAAAACTGTGGTTAAAGAAATGGGAAGTTAGTTATAGGGTTGAGAGATGTCCCCCTTCTTCTGCACTGGCTTAATGAGCGCACGTTTCCAGCATGAAGAGATGAAAAGAATGTTGAAGTAGAAAGACAGACGAAACAGTTTACCAAGGCAGGGAGCAAGCTCGGAAGCACAAGTTTTGAGAGCAACAGTAGGGATACTATCAGGATCGTAAGCCTTCTTAATATTAAGCTCAGAGAGAGCAGAAATGACGTCTTTAGAAGAAATTACAATTATAACTTTAATAATTTATTTTATCTATTTATTTCTTCAATATAATTTTTTTGTTTTTTAGTTTTTTCAGATTTTCACAGATTTTATTTTATATTTTCAACAGATTTGTTTTATTAAATATATATACACTTTAAAAAAATAAAAAAATAAAAAACTTTTTCTTATTGATTTTGTTTGATTTATTTATTTTTTTTTTTTTTAGATTTTTATATTTTTTTATATATATTTTTAATCGTTGTTATTTTTTAAGGTGTTGTGAAAAAAAAATTCTTTTTTTGTTCAACTCAAATTAAATAATCAACGACTACTTTATTTTTTTTAATTATAAAATTTTTACTTATTAAATTGAAATACTTTAGAAAATTTATAAAATCTTTTAATTAATTTGAATTTTATATATATATATATATATATATATATATATATTATATATATATATATATATATATATATATATATATATATATATATATATATATATATATATATATATATATATATATATCTTGAACAGGGCTTTGCCCGTGAGTGGTGGTGATGTGCAAAATAAGTATTTATATACATATATATATATATATATATATATATATATATATATATATATATATATATATATATATATA
>SEYY01022526.1:0-5000 GCA_009176605.1 Armadillidium nasatum
ACAAATCATACACATACAACTTCATCCCAGCAATATGGAAGAAGGCAATAATTACCCCCAAACTAAAACCCAGGAAAGACCCAAACCTCCCATCTTCATACAGCCCGATCTCCCTCCTATCAACACTATGCAAACTCTTAGAAAAACTCATTCATTCAAAAATCCAACCACTCATGCAAACCCCACAATTTCAACACGGATTCAGGAAATCCCACTCAACCACCACGGCCCTCACCATTATCTCGCAAAACATAATAAATGGCCTGAACAAAAAACCATCCCACAGGACCATACTCATTGCCATCGACATCAACAAAGCATTTGATTCAGTCCCTAAACATAACCTCATACAAAAAATCCTACATTCACCCATACCCAACAATTATAAAAAATGGATTTCCAACTTCCTCTCCGATCGTACAGCTCAAGTCTCCAACAAAAACCATCTTTCAAAAACAGTAAAACTAAGAAATGGTGTCCCACAGGTAGCCATCCTATCCCCTCTATTATTTAACCTGTACACAGCAGACCTACCCACCCCACAAACACCAGACATAAAACTAATAACATACGCCGACGACATATCCATTACGATACAAAACCCTTCCATACCCACAGCCACCACACTCACTCAATCATACATCCAACAACTGGAAACTTGGCTAAAATCAAACAGAATGACAGCTTCCCCCGAAAAATCCTCAATTACTCTTATTACTACCGACAGACACCAATCTTCCCTCCACCCCCACGTAAAACTAAATAATACCCTCATTCCTTTAAACAAATTTCCAAAGATCCTAGGCCTCACATATGACACACACTTCACCTTCTCAAAACACATCCAAAACATAACCAACACTGCAAACAGGAAATTAAACATCATTCGAACACTGTCACATAACAATTTCAGTAACGAACTAACCACCCTCATCATAGCATACAAACAGTTCATCAGACCTACACTTAATTACGAATCTCCTGCCTGGTACTCTGCCACCTCACCCTCAAACATAGAGAAGTTACAAAAAAACCAAAATACCGCTCTTCGAATTATCACAGGTTGCACTAGAACCACTCCAATTCAGCATTTACACGAAGAAACAAAAATACTCCCTATCCGTATTCACCTTGACATGATAGAAACCCAATTCTACACAAACACCCTAGACATATCACACCCCTGTCACTATACCCTACAAGACCACACAAGACACAGTCTAAAATTACCTACATACTCATATACCCCCATACTACAGTAACATATTCAGAACCATTCCACCTACTGCAAACAACACACCACTAATCAAACACATGCACACCATCATAACACTAAATTATCTCAACACCCGCCAACCAAATCATCTTCTCAATGAACAACCCCCCGACATAGCAAATACACAAAACACATTACCACGCAAAACCCAAATTACCCTATCCAGATTAAGGTCAGGCCACCACCCTAACCTACAAGCATACAAACATAGATTCAATATACAAAACACACTATCCCCAATATGTCAAAGATGTATGCAAGAACCAGACACAACAGAACATCTCCTTCTGAGATGCCCCTCCTTTACACAACACAAAACCCTCCATCACATCACCTCTCTGAGAGATCTTTGGACACGGCCGGCGGCCGTTGCGGATTTCCTAAAGGCAGTGTGGCCCTTCCAGTGAGGAAGGTCCAAAGGGTAACAAAGTAAAAGTAAGTATATATATATATATATATATATATATATATATATATATATATATATATATATATATATATATATATATATATATATATATATATATATATATATATATATATATATATATATATATATATATATATATATATATATATAAGTCTCCTCCGGTGGGCAAAGGCCGGAGACCTACCAAATTTCACAGGAGTTGGAAAAAAACTATTTTGGTCGATGGAGGCCGACATGTCCAGATACACGGAGTTTGAAAGTATGCAAGTCAAAGGAAGTTGGGAAAACAGATAAAGGGAGTGTGTTACAGACTTTATCAATAGAGTATATGTAAGATTGAGCATAGGGGTTAAGTCTGGGGTTTGGGAGTTGGACAGAGAAAGGATGAGACGAAAAGACCTAGACTCCACCTTCTCAAGGAAAGCTTTCCAAGAAAGATCGCAAGAAGCGGATACGCCTAGAATATTAAGAACAGATAACCGTTTGATTTGTGCATTTTCGAAGAAGACATCATAGTTGTGTGGAAGATTGTGTCGAGTGGAGAGATGGAAGAACTGAGTTTTTGAGGCTTTGAAAACAACCATGTTTTCTCTGCCCTAATTTAAAATACGTGATAGATCAAAGGTTAGTTGCTCCAAGGCTACCCTTCTCGATTCTTTCAACTGCTGATTGGAGAGATGTCTTTCAAAATGAAAGGAGTAAAAAGGTGTGCAGTTATCAGCATAAGAGTTGATAGGAGATGAGGTAATAGAGAGAAGGTCATTACTGAAAAGCAGAAAAAGTGTTGGGGATAGGACAGAACCCTGAGGAACTCCACTATTAATCGATTTAAAGGAAGAACGATGGTCGTTTACAATAGGAAAGAACGACCGGAAAGGAAATTAGAGAGAAGATCACAGAGAGAAAGAAAGATTCGGAAAGAGGGAAGTTTAGAATTCAAAGGTTTGTGCCAGACTCTAACCAAAGCTTTTGATATGTCTAGCGCAACAGGAAAGGATTCACCGAAATGCCTTAGAACAGAGGACCAAGAGTTAGAGAGAAGGGAAAGAAGATCACCCCAGTAGAGCGTTTCTTACGAAAGCCAAACTGGCGATCAGAGATAAGATTAGAAGAATTGAGATGTTTCCAAATCTTCCTGTTAAGGATAGATTCGAAAACTTTTGAGAGAACGGAAGTCAAAGAAATGGGACGGTAGTTGGAGTATTGAGAGGGTTCCCCCTCTTCGACACAGGCTGAATGAGCACACGTTTCCAGGAAAAAGGGAAGATTGAAGTAGAAAGACAATGACGAAATAGTAATCTCGGAAGCACAAGTTTTCAGAACCACAGGAGTAATACTTCGGTACCGAGCGCCTTCCTAGTTTTAGCTCAGATCGAGCAGAAATGACGTCTTTAGGAAAAAAATCAGATTTTAGGCATAAATGAGTTGGAGGGGATTGAAGGAGGAGGAATTTCTCCGGAATCGTCCAAGGTTGAATTAGAGGCAAAGGTTTGAGAGAAGAGTTCAGCTTTAGAAGGAGGTAAAACAGCAGTTGTGCTGTCGGAAGATACTATAGGAGGAAAAGAGGAAGAAGCAAAGTTAGAGTTGACATTTTTTGCAAAATGCCAGAAAGAACGTGAAGAAGAGGAACCAGAAAGATTCTTTCATTTTCTAGGGAGAAAGAAGTTCTTAGTGTTACGAAGCATAGATTTTGCATGATTCCGGGATGAAATATAAGTTGCGTGAGTTTCTGGAGTTTGAAGACGATGGTAATCCCTGAAAGCAACATTCCTGCGGTGAGTAGCGAGAGAACAAACAGAGTTAAACCAAGATTTGTTAGGTTTAGTAGAGAGAAATAAAATGGAATGTACGCCTTCATGCCAGAGAGAATCACCTCGGTTATGCAGTAATCATTCCATGGAAAATCAGAGAAGTACAGCCTCTAAAGTCCAACCAGCTTATGGAACCGAAAATCCCCAAACGTTTCCTTTCTATAGAAGGGGGTCTTTCTTGTGGAAGACTTGAAGAGATAGAAGAGGATACAGAGATAAGAAGGTGATAGGAAGAACACAGAGGAGGAAAGAGTTTAACTGTATAAGAAGAAGTATTAGAAGTTAGAAAAAGGTCTAGAATGTTGGGTTCATCTCCAAGACGATCAGAGATACGAGTAGGGAACTGTACCAACTGCTCAAGCGAAATGGAAGTCACGTTCACTAACTGTATCATGAGAACTAGAAAAATCCATTGGTGGTGGTGAACATTGAAATCACCTAATATGATGATTTCAGAGAAAGGAGAAGAGAGAATGTGCTCTATTTTGGAGTTTAAATAGTCTGAGAATTTAGGATAGTTAGTAGAATTAGGAGACAAATAAACAGGACGAATGAATTAAGTCGCTGAATGGCAAGAGAGTCTGAGTCATAAGGTGGAAAATTCGGAAGTCTCCAAATTAGAGACACGAGAATAAACGACATCGTTGCGCACGTATGCACAACAACCGCCTTTGGCTGAAAACTGAGAATAGTGACAGTAGGAGAAAACAGAATAGGGTTTGCTATCAGAACGCTCAAACCTCTGAGTTTCGGTCAAGAACAAGAGGTGAGGTCTTGAAGAAGAGAGGTGCTGTTCAACAAAGTGGAAATTGGAGTGAAGATCGCGAATGTTGCAGAAATTAATTAAAAAAATAGTCCGTGCATGAGGACAAACCGGCTGCAGAGCTGGAGGCCTCCAACTATCAATATAAATATATATATATATATATATATATATATATATATATATATATATATATATATATATATATATATATATATATATATATATATATATATATATATAATTAATAAAACCTTGAAAAGAAAATTTAAGATTTAGTCTAACTCTTACCCGTCAATATTTGTAACATCGTCGTTACCCTGACAGAGGCTTACGGGTTTGCCCGCACTTGTGCTTGTCTCTAATATATATAATATATATATATATATATATATATATATATATATATATATATATATATATATATATATATATATATATATATATATATATATACTATATATATATATATATATATATATATATATATATATATATATATATATATATATATATATATATATACTAAAGAGCAAAATTAACGTGCCATCTACAATTTATCAGTTCGGAGGTCTCTACGACAATGTAGGGTAATGGGAGTGCCTGTGTGTGGAGGCGTGTGCCCTTTTCTACCCAAATAATGCAGTTTTGCATCGATGGGCGATGCTAAACGGATATCGACGAAATACGGTAAAACGGTAAATCAGCCAAATTCCGTGA
>SEYY01022526.1:10000-20000 GCA_009176605.1 Armadillidium nasatum
TTTCTTCTCTTAATTTAAAAGATATAAGACAATAAAAGCTCACTGGAAGGTTTTAAGAAAATTAGGTTTATAAACTGATCCTCCTCTCTCTCTCTCTCTCTCTCTCTCTCTCTCTCTCTCTCTCTCTCTCTCTCTCTCTCTCTCTCTCTCTCTCTCTCTCTCTCTCTCTCTTCTCTTTATATATATATATATATATATATATATATATATATATATATATATATATATATATATATATATATTATATATATATATATATATATATATATATATATATATATATATATATATATATATATATATATATATATATATATATATATATATATATATATATATATATATATATATATATATATATATATATATATATATATATATATGAATTAAAAGGGTAGTAGCCTTTCCCTTTTGAAATTGTGAAAAAGATTCTGGTAAGGATCAGAAACAAGTTTGGCTGTTTATGATCTTGCAATCTTTCATTAATTCGGTTTTTAAAAAAAAATACATTGGTAGAATGAATAAGTTCAAGATCAAGATTTAAGATCAAGAGATTATGTGTAATAAGTAAGAGTTTGGAGGTATCATAAATAAGAGATTAATATCCCATGTAAGATCGAGATTATGAATGAACATTGCTATATTCGAATCTGTCTATTAGAATGTGTTCAAAATTTCTAAGAGTTTCAAGTCTTTTTCCTTCCAACATTAATTTTCATCTCTTAAGGGAAGGATATAGAGCGGAATTATTTGGCCATGAAGCGAAAATGACAAATATGCGTGCGTATATAAACGCATATATATATATATATATATATATATATATATATATATATATATATATATATATATATATATATATATATATATATATATATATATATATATATATATATATATATATATATATATATATATATATATATATATATATATATATATATATATATATATATATATATACTATATATATATATATATATATATATATATATATATATATATATATATATATATATATATATATATATATATATATATATATATATATATATATATATATATATATATATATATATATATATATATATATATATATATATATATATATATATATATATATATATATATATATATATATATATATATATATTTATTTATTTATTTATATATAAAATCATTAAGTTAGAGTGTAGTATGTTTGGAAGTTTAATAAAGTAATATGGTATTTCAGATTGCAATGTTTTTCGATGAATTTAGACACATAAAAAAGATGTCGTAATTTTGGAAAGTAATTCCGAGATTGTTTTATCAGAATTGATTCCGTCCTTAAAGGGGAAAAACATTTTAAGACGTGATTTTTAAAAACCAAAATTGAAAGTCTGGAATTGAAAATCTTCGTTTTTGTTGTTGTTGTTGAAATGTTTGTTTATTGTGTATCTTTAATTTAAAATTAATTATTTATATTAATTTTTATGTAATTATTATTTTTTTTTTTTTTTTTTTTTTTTTTTTTTTTTTTTTTTTTTTTTTTTTTTTTTTTTTTTTTTTTTTTTTATTTATTATTTTTTATTATTTAGGTTATTATTATTATTATTATTATTATTATTATTATTATTATTATTATTATTATTATTATTATTATTATTATTATTATTATTTTATTAAAAAAAATTTTTTAAGTTAAATTTAACTTTTAGAAATTATACAAGATAAATAGTTTAAAAGACTCTTAATAAACATTATATATATATATATATATATATATATATATATATATATATATATATATATATATATATATATATATATATATATATATATATATATATATATATATATATATATATATATATATGTACAGGGTGATTCAAAATTATGTTAAAAATGTTTGGTAACTGATAAGACAGGCAAAAATAAAGGTAAAAGTTCCTATAAAAGTATGACGTAATGTGCTTAGTTTTCCGTCTGGCTGTCTGTATGTGTTTGTTACTAAATATTTTGTATCTACGAAACCAAGTAAGTTACAAACTCTAAATTTAAAAATGGCGGACGTTAAAAGTATTTGAGGTACGAATAACTCATTCGGAATAGCAGGTGTAAATAAACATATTATTATTGTATGATAAGTTTAATTTTATACAACATAAACATACTGTATCTAAAGCACCTACAAATGATATCAAAAGACTAAAGATGATGTTGAAAATGACCTCCGTTGTTCCCAATGCACGAGTCCAGGCGTCTTTTCATCGATTGTCGAACCCATTTAAATATTCCAGGAGTCTGTTTGATCGTTTCAATTCCGTTCATAACCCTTAATCGTAGGTCTTCAACGGTGTCGATTGGAGAAGAGTATACTAAGGTCTTTAAATTTCCCCAAAGGTAATAATCCAAAGGATTTAGGTCTGGTGACCTTGCTGGCCAAGGAACTGGGCCACCTCGACCTATCCATTAATTGGGAAAGGTGTCATTCAGGTGTTCACGAACTGCAGCACTTAAAGTGTGCAGGAGCCCCCATCATGCATAAACCACATGTTGTGGCGCCAACTGAAGAGGTACATCATCAAGCAAGGTACGGAGCTCATGTTTCAAAAAGTTTAAGTAGATTATGCCATTAAGCCTGGGAGGAAGCTCGAACATAAGTAGATGATCATTTAAAATTCCTGCCCAAATGTTTACTGAAAACTGATGTTGTGAACGATTCTGTTTGATGGCATGAGGATTCTCGTCTGCCCAAATGTGTTCGTTATGAACGTTAACGATAGCTGTTCTTGTAAAGTGAGCCTCGTCGGTAAATAAAACCTTCGATAAAAAGTTTGGGTCAATACATTTGTCCAAAAACCATTGACAAATAACAACACGAGGAGCATAGTCACGTGGCAATAGAGTATGCACCTGTTGGACGTGGTACGGGTGTAACTGTTGCTCTTCCAGTAACCTCCAAATACTAGATTGGTTCGAATTAAAGTGTAGTGACAATTCTCGCGTGCTCTTTTCAGGATGCTCAGATATTTCATTAAGAACTATTTCTTCTAAATCAACAGTCTTAGTAGATCGGGGTCTGACTGCATTAGTGTGCTCTTTGGATTGCAAATAACCTATTTCAGACAGGCGTTGATGAATAGTGGCAAAAAACCTTGCGCTTGGACAAATTCGGTTGGGATATTTCTCTTGGTACAACCGTCTTTCTGCAGAACTCTGCAGCGTCCCATCCCATATATTAAATGCATGTCAGCTAGTTCAGAGTATGAATAAACGTGGTAATTATGTTCCATATTCAATAACGAAATAAACACGTATGAGACACACATAGTCAATGAGTTACAAAGTAATGTGTAACACAAACAGACAGTGCATTTGTACGGTAGTTTATATATATATATATATATATATATATATATATATATATATATATATTATATATATATATATATATATATATATATATATATATATATATATATATATATATATATATATATATATATGATCAGTTTTATTACTTTTCTCTTTCGGTAATCTTATCTTTATCAACTTTATCCGGAGAAGGAAAACCAAAAAGCTCTAAAAACTTTCAGTTTTTATTTTTGTTTCTTTACCAAAGTTTTCGTAAAAGTTTTTTGGCAAAAAAAACTTTATATTATCAGCAAGTAATAAAAAATTCTTCATTTCGGTAAAAATAATATTGTAAAAAATACTTTTAAAAAAAAAATAAAGGGATATTTTAAAATTAGTTACCATTAATAAATGGAAATTGGTTACAAAATAGTAGTACATTCATTCTCTTAGCAAATTTTACTTTCTAAAATCTTTATTTATATCGATAGGAAAAAAATTTCTTTTTAAAATTATAAATTTTGTTGATTAACCTTATAGATATATATATATATATATATATATATATATATATATATATATATATATATATATATATATATATATTATATATATATATATATATATATATATATATATATATATATATATATATTATATATATATATATATATATATATATATATACATATATATATATATATATATATATATATATATATATATATATATATATATATATATATATATATATATATATATATATATATATATATATATATATATATATATATATTGTTGAAACGTACTTTCAGACATTAATTGGTTTGTTGGCTTGAGTAATAATTAAAATCAAATGAATTCAAAATTGTTATTGTATAAATTACAAACTTTTCTCCCCTTTAAGTAATGAGGGTCGAGTGTATTTTACGATTAAAACACAATTGTTGCAATCAGACAACTGAGCTTGTTTTTTTTTTTTTAAATCATGCAAACAAAGAATCTGATGTTAATGTTTTTAAAAGTTTGAGGCAAAAATAAAGGAAATTTTAATAAAAATCTTTAATTAATTTTTTTTTCATTTAATATTAGACTGAAGAATTGTTCAATTTATTTTACGTGAAAATCTGACAATGAAGCATTAATAAATGTTAAAGTGCCGCACTCCATCAAATATTAAAACTATTTATGGACTGTAATGAAATAAGAAAAGTGGCAAACTCTATGAATAAATTAATTTTACGCTTTTTATCTCTCTAATTAAAAGCAAATGACTAAAACAGATCAACTTTCATTCTCTGAATGCTTTATTTCTCGATTTAGAGTCATACGTCTTTGTAGAAGAAACTTGTAACGAATACTCTATTCCTAGTGGAAGTTCTGAACAGAACATATAGTATTGATTAAGAAATAATTATGAGCGTATATTCGTGCATCTTTCTCTCTCTTCTTATATATATATATATATATATATATATATATATATATATATATATATATATATATATATATATATATATATATATATATATATATATATATATATATATATATATATATATATATATATATATATATATATATATATATATATATATATATATATATATATATATAACCTTTTCAGTTCTCCAGATGATGATTCGATAATAGTAGAACCGAAACGTTGACTCTACTTAATATTAAAAAAATGCATAATGTAATTAATTGTTCTTTTTCAAAATCTTGAGATCATTTAAAGTAAAATAATAATAATAAACTGATGTTGCTTTCATTTCTGACCATCCTGTTTATGATAAAGATTTCGCTCAATAGGAGCACAAACATATATATATTATATATATATATATATATATATATATATATATATATATATATATATATATATATATATATATATATATATATATATATATATATATATATATATATATATATATATATATATATATATATATATATATGTGTGTGTGTGTGTGTGTGTGTGTTTATCCGTGTGAACATGCGCTTGAGCTTGAGTTGTAGGTTAAAAATAAATATAAAAATAATTCTCACAACGGAGCTTAAACAGAATTACTTTCTCCCAAAGGAACTTTCCAACTTTCCTTTATGAAAGTGAAATTAGCCATCCTTTAAATTGGAGATTTTATTACATCTTATTTAAAGCGAAAAATAATTTTTACTTACAGAGTTAATTCAGAGCTTAATTTTTATTTTGAACTTATTTTACTTTAATTTGGGGATAATATTTATTATTATTATTATTATTATTATTATTATTATTATTATTATTATTATTATTATTAATTTTTCTATTTACAGTATACTTTTACAGATATAACAAGCTAAGTAATGTAAAGGCATTTGCTTTTTGATTAATGAGAAAAATATCAATTTCAACTCCAAACATTTGAATGTTCGATTCAGTATTGCCTTTTAAGATGAATTAGTGAAGAAATGAGGGTATTTCTTTTCCTACTTCATAATTATAAAATGTCCACTTCAACTTTATCAGGAACAAATAACTCCAGCATTGTAATTTCCTCTTTAGATTTTTCTGTTCTCTCTCAGTTTAATGCTAAGAAGACGAATGGTTATGATGGTATCCCTTGAGTCGTTCATATAACTTAGTCTCTAAAGCACGTACCACGAAACATGCCTTTGGTAAATTCTTTCGCATCTGACTTTTCTCAACAGTCTTTCCATCCTCCTGCAATCATTTGCTTATTCAACCTTTCACGAAAATTTGGTACTCCTCTCAACAATCTATCTAACTTCTTATTAGTGTAACTTGCAATTTTTTAAAATCTTTTTGAACTTATCTTTAATCATATTGATATTTATGGTCATATTTACAAATGGAAGCAAATATAGCTAATTTATAGAAAGAAGGACAAAGTCTAGTTGTGAAAGAAGGAACTCTTCTCCTTCATTTATTTTCCACAACCAATGATTTAACACCAAAAGTTATGTATCTAAAAATGTAAAACTTTTTCTTAAATATGGATTAAATTTCGTTAACTTTTTATTTTTTAATTTAAAGTCAAGGTTTTCTTCGAAATTGTGTTCTATACAATTTATATATATATATATATATATATATATATATATATATATATATATATATATATATATATATATATATATATATATATATATATATATATATATATATATATATATGATCCCACTAAAACCTTGATAACGACTTGCCCTGGTGCATGGTCTTCTTTTTTCATTAATTTCTGCAACATTCGTGGTCTCTTGCCTAATTTCCATTTTGTCGAACATCACCTCTCTTCTTCTAGACCTCATCTCTTGTTCTTAACTGAAAATCAATTGTCTGAGTGCTCTGACAGCAAACCCAACTATGTTTCCTCCTACTTCTTCTATTCACAATTTTCAGACACGGATGTTGCGCATAAGTGCACAACGATGTTGTCTGTCCTCGTGTCTCTAATTTAGAGTCTTCTGAATTATCTCCTTTATGGCTTAAACTTTCTTGCAACTCTACAATTAAATTTATTTGTTCTGTCTACTCATTTCCTAATTCTACAAACTAAAAAATTATTCGACTCTCTTAACTTCAAAATAGAACACTTTCTTTCTTCTTCTCCTTTCTCTAAAATCATCATTTTTGGCTATTTCAATGTTCAACACCGTCAATGGCTTTCACCTAGTTCTCATGATCCAGCTGGTGAACTTGCCTACCACTTTATCAAGAACAACCTTGAGCAGTTGGTGCATCTTATTATTCCTGACCGCCTTGGTGATTAACACAAATTCTTGATCTTTTCCTAAACTAACTTAATCTATCTTTAACAGGAAGATTTGGAAACATCTCAGTTCTTCTAATCTTTTCTCTGATCTACAGTGCGGCTTTCATAAGAAATGCTCTACTGGTGATATTCTTTCCCTTCTCATTGACTCTTGGCCCTACGCTCTTCAGCCTTTCGGTAAATTATTTGCTGTCGCCCTGGTCATATTGAAAGGTTTCGATAGAGCCTGACACAAATCTTCGATTCGTAAATTTGCCTCTTAATCTATTAATTTCTCTGTGGCCTTCTCTCTGATTTTCTTTCTAGTCGTTCTATAGTACCTGTTGTAGATAACCACCTTTCATACTTTAAATCTATTAATAGTGGTTTTTGTCAATAATCTGTCCTATCCCCAACACTTTTTCTACTTTTCATTAATGACCTTCTCTCTGTTTCTACATCTCCTATCCACTCCTATGCCGATTACTCCACCCTGCACATCTCTTTCTAATATGGAAGGAGCCCTTCCCAACAACAGTTAATAGATGCAAGGGGGGTGGCCCTAGAGCAAATGACCTCTGTTCTATCTCGCATTTCAAATTGATGAAGAGAAAACATGGTCGTTTTCATTGTCTCAAAAACTCAATTCCTACATCTCTCTACTCGACACAATCTTCCACACAACTATGAAATCTTCTTCGAAAACAAACAACTCAAACCTTCATCTGTCCTCAATATTCTCGGTATTTCATTTAATCATGACCTTTCTGGAAAGATCCCATTACTTTTCTTTCTAAACAAGCTTCTATGATGTTAGGTGTGCTGAAGCGCCATCAGAATTTCTTCACTCCACACCAGTTGCTTGCTCTTTATAAGGGCTTTGTTCGCCCTTGCATGACGTATGAATCACACATCTGGGGTGGTTCTCCCTCATACAGCCCTCCAAGAAATGGTGGAGTCTAGGGCTTTTCGTCTTATCAATTATTCTGCTCTCAAAAATTCTTTCCAGTCTCTTTCTCCCCGACAAATTGTTGCGTCACTTTCTCTATACTATCGCTATTACAATGTACAATTCCCTTCTGAATTCTCCCGTCAAATACCCAGCCATTAAGAAGGGCTTGTGCGACAAGCCTCTCTACATTCTCTCATCCTTTCTCTGTCCGACTCTCTGATCCTACACTTAACCGCACTCCTCAATCTTACATGTACACTACTGGTAAAGCCAACTTGCTGTGAATTACACAATTTCGAACGTCGTGTATAGGGACATGTAGACCTCTAATTTGACCAGATTTCTGATTTTCTTACTAAGTCTGATGGATATTTTTGCAAGAGTATAGACATTGCCCACTAGAGATAATATATATATATATATATATATATATATATATATATATATATATATATATATATATATATATATATATATATATATATATATATATATATATATATATATATATATATATATATATATATATATATATTTATTTATTTATTTATTTATTTATTTAACCTCTGGTGGACAAAAGCCAGAGGCCTACCAAATTTTCCCCAGAGAGAGGAGCAAATCGGGATCCTGGTCAGATTAAATGCCGACATGTCCCGAAACACGGCGTTTGAAGGTGTACAATCATATGAAATTGGGAAAATAGATGAAGGGAGTGTGTTCCAGACTTTACCAGTAGAGTACATGTAAGATTGAGCATAGCTGTTAAGTCTGGGGTCAGAGAGTTGGACAGAGAAAGGATGAGAATGTGTAGAAAAACGTTTCGCACGAGCTCTTCTCAATGGAAGAGGTATGCGACGAGAGAGTTTGGAAGAGAAGTGTTCCGTTGTAGTAGCGATAGTATAGAGTAAGTGACGCAACAATTCGACTGGCAGAAAGAGATTGGAGAGAATTTGTGAGAGTAGAAGATTTGATAATACGAAAAGCCCTAAACTCCACCTTCTCAAGGAGAGCTGTATGAGTGGAAGCACCCCAGATGTGTGAGGAGTACTCCATACAGGGGCAAACAACACCCATATATATATATATATATATATATATAATATATATATATATATATATATATATATATATATATATATATATATATATATATATATATATATATATATATATAGTTATATAGTTATATAGTTATATAGTTATATAGTTATATAGTTATATATATAGTTATAAAATTATATAGTTATAAGTAAATTACAGATTACCGCCGCTCACGTGCCAAACCTTTATAGGAAGGAGCAGAAATTAAGAAAAGAAAAAAAAACACACACAATCCCGAATAACGCAAATCTCTCAGAAAGAGATAGTGCACACACGTCACGTTGCAGAGACAGAGGGTCAAGTGAGTTTGAAATGACCGGACAGTTTATTAATCATTTAACTTTAGACTCAACCTTACCCAAAAGAGAGGTGAAACCGGAGCCCTTAAAATGCGAGAACAGCATTCCATATAAGGGCATTTATGGCCCTTATATAATTTTAGCAACTGTTCGGAAGGAAAAAATTCCCGTAATCTGAACAATATTCCAAGCTTCCATGAAGCCGCCCTAACAACCATTATGATATGAGGTTCCAAGAAAGTTTATTGTTTATGTTCACACCAAGAATGTTAATGTTGTTTATGTTCACACCAAGAATGTTAATGTTGTTTACAGGTAAGATAGGAGAGCTGTCGTAATTCAGTAAGTTAGGAAAGTATGTCACCAGTAGACCTCGAACGTCGAAAGTTGAACTGATGATCTGAAAGAAAAGAGTAAGAATCAAAATGATGCAGGAAATGAGATTTAAGGAGAGTTTCAAAGATTTTAGATAGAACACAAGTGAGAGCAGTAGGTCGATAGTTAGAGAAATCAGAGCTGCTACCCTTTTTCGGGATCGGCTGAACAGATGC